>CAIGRP010004601.1:0-30372 GCA_903798385.1 Fraxinus cuspidata
ATTCAATTATTAGCTAAATTGGATGAAAAGTCACCTCCGTATGGGTGGTGGAGGAGGTTGAGGGAGGGGGAGGAGAAGAAGGGGAGAGAGAAAGAGTTTTTATTTTTGGTTATTTTTAATATTTTAATAATTTATTTGTACTCATTTGTACTTTTTAAAAAAGTTTAGGAGTAAGATTGCAATTTGTTCTTTTTTTTCTTCTCTTTTTTTTTTTGTTTTATTTAAATAGAAGGGTATATTGGTCATTTTACGTCAATAAAGGTGAAAAATGATATTTTCCGCAATAAAACGTTGAAATAAGGGTGAAATGCAAAAAAATGAAACGTAGGGACGTTTTCGCAAGAAGTGTCTAAGGTATGGACGTTTTGTGCTATTAAACCTTTCTTTTATTATTGATTATAAAAGTGCTCCGTTAAGGATTTTACTTAAAAACTTTCATATTGCTAGATTAGTCTCCAGTCTATATCCATTACATAAAAACAATAATATTTTTACTAACAAATACCTATTCTAAATTATCTTCTTTCGTTCATATCCTCGTGCATAGCCAAACTTGAGAGAAGGCCGACCTTTAGAACATTATGTGGGTCCATACGTCCCATTCTTTGCAAGCTCAAGACAGATATCAACTTATCATGTTTCTTCCACGTGGAGATTTAATCATTTGACCATGTTTGGTACTACTAAAAAATCTAATTAAAATTTAAGTTCAAATTAAAAATTAATTTTATGGTGTGTCTGAGCCACATTATTTTAGAAGAATGTATTCTTGAATAGTAGATTGATGGAGAATGTATGGTTGAAAAAGAAATAAAAGTTGTTGATGTGATGGAAAATATTTTTTATTAAAAAATGTGTGGTTGAAAATGAGTAGAAGAATGAAAATGAAAATTTTAATGTGTACCAAACATGAGCTTAATTACATATTTCAAAAGACTCTCAACTTCTCAATGACACATTCCATTAACTTTTATTAAAATGTACTAGACATTTAATTTTAATCTCCATCATACGTGTGCTTGAAAGAATTTAGTTTTGTTTTGACTGGTAATGCTACGTTGCTATGTATATTATGTTGTAAGACTTATATCTACCAAACGGGTGCTTGATGGAATTTAGTTTTTTTATTTCAATCATTCTATTTGTAGAATTTTTTTTACAATCGTAATCGACAATTCATATTTGACATCACATTCATTCATTTAAAAAATTATTTTTGAATCATGTTACATATATATTATTGTTTACACATAATTTGACATTTCAGTGAGTTGGTAAATTTCTGGACATTAACTTACTTTTTGCAAACAAAGACTAGATTTTTGATACATACGAGTGTAGAACAAAAAGTACATATTTGAATATACTAAATCAATTGATTTTTTTATTTTTTAAATTTGCAAGATAAATTGTTTAAATATTTTGATTATGTGATTTTTTAAAAAAAAACAAAATCTGCAACATGTTATTTTTTGGGCCTCTTTTTTCAGTTTTTTTTTTTTTAGAACATGTGTAAGATAATAATTTTTTTATTTTTTTATTTTTTGATTTGTAAGGTTTGATATGAAAAAGGAACAGCACAAGCGAGAGGCCTACAAATTTATGTTGAAAGGAAAAAATGGAGATGTGATGGAAGCAGGAGCAAACGATTTGAATGTTTTGGTGTAGAAGGCAAGTATTCATAATTAAGTTTGTAATGTATTTTAGTTATTTTGGTAAATTTTATTTATTAGTAGATATTTGAGTATTTGTAACTAGCGTTATGTGTGAGTTAATTGTATATTTATATTTTTCCGTATAATTTTATTCATAGTCGTGACAGAATCTGAAATTTCAAAAAGGTGTAGAGTTGAGTTCAATGATTTAGGGCCTGTTTGGTCAGATTAAAATCTGATTTTAATCTAAGTCAAAGTCAAACAATCAATATTAACCACATTTTCTATGGATCTTACATCTTTTCAACCACACATTCAAAAACTCCTCTCACAATTCACTAAAAATTCAATTTTAATCCCCACCAAACACTCTCTTAGAATGTAAGTATTTAGGTGTATATAACTAAATATTTATGGTCAATGACTCAATTATAGAAGGCGGTGGAGAAGAATTGGTGGTTGGTGGAATTAACATAGTAGAAGTAGTATTTGAAAGTCATCATGTAGGTCAAAATGTTATCCAAATAAATGGAGAGACACAAGGTTCGTCACTTGTTGATTCTTCTAACATAAATAGTCTTTGCTAAGCACCTACAACATCACAAGTGGGTGTTCTATGTGTTGAAGAAGATGCATATGTAGATGACAGAGCTAGAAATTTGAATATGGAGCAACAAATTGCTTATGATGTGATTATGGAAAAAATTTGTGCTAATACATGTCGGACTTTTTTATTGATGGTCTAGATATGGAGCATTGCTAGCTACATTTAGATCTAAGAATTTGATTGCTTTGGCAATTGTCTTTGGAGGTTAATGCAACACCGTTGTCGATGGTCAAACAACCCATTCAACTTTTAAAATTCCACTGGAAATAGAAAGCAACATAATTTGCTCGATTAGTAAGCAATCATCTTTAGCCAATTTGTTTAAGATCACTAAATTAATTATGTGGGATGAGGCTCCAAAGGTAAATAGGTGTAGTGTCGAGGCTTTAGATAAAATGTTCGAGATGTTAAAGGTATAATCTACCATTTGGTATGATTAAATTGTTAAAGAGCGAGATTAGATCCATTATTTTCTATTTTTTTTTACTTCAAATAGGCAATGTAAAAGACGCAAAACATGCATGTGGTGTGATTAAATTGTCATCTGATAAAACAATTGCTTTTGAAAGTGAGATTTTTCTTCAAGTCTTGTATTTCCAGATTTACATTCTTATGTAGAAAATTTAAAATTTATGAACAATCGAATAATTTAAACTTCAAATAATGAATATGTTGATGAAATCAATAAATCTTCAGGAGATATTTTTACATATTACAGCTTTGACGAATTAATTGATCAAACTGACCAAATTTTGCAGGAAGATTTCCTAAATATTTGGAGCATCTTGCATTATTATCTATAAAACCAAGTAGCTTATAGTGAACCAAATCATAGAGGTAATTATATTTTTCATATTTAATACATTATTAAAAATGTTTTTCATATTGAGGTAAATGTTTATACTCCCAAGTAATAAATATATTGTCAATCAATTTCAATCACATTTCATCATCTGTTCATCCAGCTTTTTTTATGGATTACATTGTTCTTTCTCTCTTGTGGCATCACTTACTGATTGTTAATGTTCCCCAGGTGCAGGATATCATAAATACTTCAATCAAATTAATCAAATTGTCAATGTTGTAGTGAACCAAATTATAGAGGTAACAAGATTAAAAATATATTGAATTTAAGCTATATTAATGACAATTATTGGGTCTTTAATATTTTATAAACCTCCAATTCGATTCATCTATTCTAGAAGGGCAGAGAAGAGAGGAGGAACAACCGGCAACAGTCAGAAGGGCAGCAACAAATCTGTTATGGGAAACAAATATCTGTTTGGGGCAAGGTAAAGTAGTTAATGGAAGTATAAACCAAATTCCTATTTGGATTAGGATTGTGTTGGTTAATTGATAAAATGAACAAACTTCTTCTTGGTTTGGAAGTCCAACTTGAAAGGAGATAAAAATTCATCAACGACTGAAAGTTTGATTGGAAAAAGACGTTGGAACAGATGAAAAATGTTTATGGAGTGCTTCGAACAGAGACGGGACGTCTGATGCCATTGCAGCGTCGGCAACACTAAAGGAGATCAGTGTTTAGGCGCTGAGACGATATTAAAGGAGATCAGCATTTAGGCGCCTAGACGCTAGCTCCGGAGCGTCTCGGCACTATCTGTTCGAATAGAAATCCTCCAAAACACTTATAATGAGTTCCTATACAGACTCCACATGATATATCCTTGAAATAATGATGGTGAAACATCGTATAGCATTGAGAGAACATCGTATAGCATTGATATCTTAAATACTTCAATCAAATTAATCAAAAAAATTCTATTTTTATTTTTTAATGTGTCGGGTCGGATTGAAGCCCAACCCAAAGCCAAACTGAATGGGCTCATCAAAACTGATCCTAGTGCGGTTTGCTGTTCACGGGTATTTACTATTTTGTCCACCTCTTACATGTATTAGGCTATTTCTTATTTTGTCCACCTCTTGCACACATGCTCGCGGGGAAGAGATGTAGATCTTATTAGTCCCTGTTTGGTTTGGATCAAAATTTTATATAAAAGTTAACAATTAATTTTAACAATACATTTCATTTGATTCATGATTTTTCAAGTACAAATTTTTCATTTTTTATTAAAATCTATTAAAATTTTGATTTTAATTTCTACCAAAAGAGGGCTAAGTCTTAGTTTAATAGTCATTCTCTGGGAAAATAATATTTTCAATAGTAAATTTTTGAAGAATGCGATTAAAAAGTACAGAAAAGTTCTGAGTTTACACGTAGAATATTTTTTTTTTTGTGAATTTATGGTTGAAAATGAGTATGTAGAAGAAATAATTTTGAATTACAACATAGATAAAACATCTCATACAGTGTCTATCTTAATGTATACATAGAATATACAAATAGCATTTTCATTTCAATCAAACCCTTGTTTGGTCTCCATTAATTATAAAATATATTTTTGTCATCTTATTTTCAATCGTATTTTTCAATAAAATAATATTACACGCAAATTCAAAATCTTTTCTTATTTTTTAACCACAAATTATCAATCAAATCATTATTTCAAAATGTATTTTTGGTAAAAAAAGAATGAGGTTCAAACTTGCTCTAAAGGCCATCAAACGGGTGTTAAATGTAAGTGGAAACTATCAAAAAGTTCATTAAGCCCTTATTTGGGTTCCATTTTAATGAAAATTTGGGAAATAATGATTTTATTTAGAATGTGTAGTTAAAAATAAGGAACAATTCAATTTACGTATAATGTTATTTTATGAAAATTATGATTGAAAATGAGTTTTTTTTTTATTTGAAAAAATGAGGGTCTGTTCTCTTTACTGTTTTCAAGTTATTTTCTGTTTTCGATTTTTCAAAACAGTGAAAACGTGAGAGGGTGAAATTATAAAAGTTCAAGAGGCCGCATTGAAGAAAGGTTTAGAATTTTATTTTGATCCCAACTATATTGAAAATTATGCAAAATACCCTGATTTTGATCAAATTGTTGGTGTGAATATTATCGAGAAACATGAAAATTTAGAAAATGTACAAATAAAAAGAAAACGAAAAATTAAAATTAAAATTAAAATTGGTAGATACAATCATACAACACAATACACAAGTACACAGGTTTCTAGTTTTTCTCCCCCTTTTCGGAGAGAATGAAGTCTCCATGAATCACTCGAGCCTGCAAATTTATTTGCAGCCACTCGATCTATATAATGCAATGTTAGTGCATTGTCGACGTTGCAAATAGGTTATATACCTTGATTCAAGTTTCTCAAAATGTTCAGATAGGGGAAAAGAATGAAAAAAAAAATTAGAAAAGATGGAATAAAAGGTGAATTCGCTAAAAAAAAATCGACCTATTGCTTAGTGGTCTTGTAGCATATGAAATTTTTGTTTCTCCAACCAGTGGCTAAAAAGAGAGAGAAGAATAAAATAAAAAGAAAGTTGACAAGATGGAGGTAAATTAATTTTTTGATGCCATGGGCCATGGTTTGCCTATTATTTTTGAATTTAGATGGGCTTGGATTGATACTCCAAATGAACTTGAAAGTTGATGCACGTAACGTGGTGCAAATCCACATAGTGATTGTAGTTACGGAACCCACAACAAATTAGAACAATTCAAGAAAGTCAAGAATTAACATTTGGAAAGCTCGACCTAATAAACTATTGAACCAAGAACCAAGACAATCGCTAACAATATCCTGACCCGTGATCACAAAACTTATGAATCTTACTTGAATTTTGGGAACACCACAATAATTTAATTCTTGATAAGTTCAAAATTAAAACAATAAAGAACGAGAAGAAAGCAAATTAGTCCCACAATAACAATCTCAATCATTGTGTGTTTTCAATTAATATAAAGAGTCATATATATAGAGAATCCATAAAATATAGCTAAAAACAAAATTTAAATTATAAAGGATTACAAAAGATACCAAAAAATAGAATTCTACATAATTAGGAAATTCGTGTCTCGAAAACCACTATGCGGCCGCATAGTATTATTACTTGCGGTCGCATAGACCAATTTTGAACTACCACTGGAATTCCTGCAATAAGCTATGCAATCGCATAGCTTGGTTAACTATGCGGTCGCATAGTTAACTCGATCAGACCCTCCTCCCGTGACTTGATTCAAGTTGACCCATTTTATTTCTTCTTCCGAGCCCAATATAAAACTTGTACTCATACTTGTTGTGATTGACATTTCGTCCATCGTAGCTTAAACAAGCAATCTCATAGTTTCCTTGACTCGCTTCGCTCGCGACTTAGTCATCGGTCCTCCCTCAATAATCAATGAATCCTTGCCCAAACTTGCCATCGTATCATGGATCACATCATCCATTCCTTTTCAAAAGTATTTGACCTCGAATATATACCTGCATCAAATAGAGAAAGATCAAACACGTTAAAAGTAGACAAAACATTATACTCACTTGGAAGATCTAATTTGTAGGCATTGTCATTGATCTTTTCAAGGATTGGGAATGAACCATCTCCCTGTAGTTGGAACTTCGACTTTCATTGTTCTAGAAAACGCTCTTTCCTCAAGTTCACCCAAACACAATCTTCTTGTTCAAATGTAACGCGCTTTCGACTATTGTTTGCATGAGAAGCATAATGTTTATTTTTCTTTTCAATTTGCAATTTTACCTTTTCATAGAGTGTTTTCACCAAGTCGGCATTCTTATTCCCATCTAAACTACCCCTTTCATTCACAGATAAAGAAATTAAATCCAAAAGTGTTAGTGGATTAAAACCATATACAATTTCGAAAGGAGAGTAAGAAGTAGTAGAATGTGTATCCCTATTATATGCAAACTCTACAAATTGTAAACATTCCTCCCAACTCTTCAAATTCTTATGAACTTTGTGCGTAACAGTTGTATCATAGTCTTATTAACTACAACAGTTTGTCCATTAGTTTGCGGGTGACAAGTAGTAGAAAACAATAGCTTAGTTCCTAACTTATTCCACAAAATTCTCCAAAAATGACTAAGGAATTTAACATCTCTATTTTATACAATACTTCTAGTAATTCCATGTAAGTCTTCCTTAAAGAATAGATCCACTATATTGGTGGCATCATCGGTTTTATGACATGGAATGAAATGTTTCATTTTAAATCTATCTAGCACCACAAATATAGAATCCCTTCATTTCTTAGTCCTAGGTAAAACCAATACAAAATCCATAGACAAATCAACCCAATGTTCACTGGGAACTTGTAATGGCGTATATAAACCTTGTGGTAAAACCTTAGATTTCGTCATTTTACAAGTGGTGCATCTACTACAAACATGATCAACGTCAACCTTCATCTTAGGCCAATAAAATGTTTACTTAGCATCTCTAAGGTCTTCTTCACCCTAAAATAATCCATTAGACCACCACTATGTACCTCACGTATTAATAATTCTCTCATTGCATTTAGGAACACACAGCTTATTTTCCCTAAATAAATACCCATCATGCCTAAAGAATCTATCCATAGCACCATTATCACATGATTCATATATATTAGAAAAATATAGATTATTAGTATACATGTCCTTAGCATATTCAAATCCTGGTAATTTAGAACCTAAAGACGTTAGAAGTATGTACCTTCTTGACAACGCATTCGCTACCATATTTTCTTTACCTTGTTTGTACTGAATAACATATGGAAATGTTTTAATGAACTCCATCCACCTTGCATGTCTCTTGTTTAGCTTGTCTTGACCCCTTAAATGCTTCAAGGACTCATGGTCGGTGTGAATCACGAACTCCTTCGGCCACATGTAGTGCTGCTATGTCTCCAAAACTCAAATAAGTGCATACAACTCATTGTCATATGTAGGATAATTGAGAGGCGCTCCACTTAGCTTTTCACTAAAGTAAGCTATTGATCTTCATTCCTGCATTAAGATGGCTCCAATACCTATTCCTGAGGCATCACACTCAATCTCAGAAGTATTGTTAAAATTAGGTAATGATAAAATCGGTGCGGTACACAATCTATCTTTAATAGTATTAAAAGTATGTTATTGTTCAACGCCCAATGAAATCCTACACCTTTCTTTATAATCTACATGAGTGGTGTGACAATTATGCTAAAGTCTTGACAAAAAGCCTATAAAAGCTAGCTAATCCATGAAAGTTTCTTACCTCGGTTATACTTTTAGGTGTTGGCCACTCCTTGATGGCTTTGATTTTCTCCTCATCAACTTCAATACCTTTAGCACTAACAACATAACAATGAAAAGCTTTTTCCATGCGAAATGTGCAATTTTTAAAGTTTAGCATAAAGTTGTTCTTGTCTTAGGACCACAAACACACATCTCAAATGCCCTATATGTTCATTTAAATCCTTACTGTATACCAAAATATCATCAAAGTAAACTACTAAAAATTTACCTATGAATGCACGTAAAACATAATTCATTAATCTCATAAATGTGCTAGCGCATTAGTAAGTCCAAATAGCATGACTAACCGCTCATACAACCCATATTTAGTTTTAAAAGCAGTTTTTCATTTATCTCATTCCCTCATTCTAATCTGATGATAACCACTTTTAAGATCAATTTTACTAAATATGCATGATCTATGTAATTTGTCTAACATATCATCTAACTTAGGAATAGGATGGTGATACTTTACCATTATATTATTGATGACCCTGCAGTCAACATGCATCTTCCNTCAATTTTACTAAATATGCATGATCTATGTAATTTGTCTAACATATCATCTAACTTAGGAATAGGATGGTGATACTTTACCATTATATTATTGATGACCCTGCAGTCAACATGCATCTTCCAGGTTCCATCTTTCTTAGGCACAAGTAGCACGACACGGCACATAGACTCATACTCTCCCTTACATACCCCTTGCTCATCAAATCTTCCACTTGCCTTTAAAATTCCTTAATCTTCTTGGGATTACTCCGATAAGCCGGCATGTTTGGAATGACAGCTCCAGGTACGAAATTAATTTGATATTCATTGCCTTGAAAGGGTGGTAGCCCACTATGCATGTCTTTCGGGAACACGTCTTCGAATTCTTGCAACAAAGAAATAGCAAAATTAGGGAGGGGTATATTAGATTCTTCAAGATTGAGGAATGACTCTTTATATACCAACAAGACCATATGTCAGTTCTCAATTACTGCCCTCTTCAACTCAATCCCTTTTGCAAAAAATTTTCTTTCGACTTTTCTCTCCTCTCACAAGACTCTTTTTCTTTTCCCTCATGCGGCTCTACTTTTTTTTTTTACTTTTAGCCACCTCACTATTTTCTCTCTTGCTCTCTTGTTCACTCCCTTTTTCTCTCAACATTTTTTTCCTCACTTTTCAACTTGATTTGATCTTCATGCACGTATTGTGGTGTCAACGGTGCAAGAGTAATAGATTTTCTCTCCTTAGAAAAGTTGTACCTATTTTTTTACCCGTCATGAATCACCTTCTTGTCATATTGTCATGGTCTCTCCAACAAAATATGCCCGACATGCATAAGAACTACATCACACATCACTTCGTTATGATACTTTCCGATTGAGAAACTCACCAATACTCTCATATTCACCTTGACCTCTCCACATTTATTCAACTATTGCAATTTGTAAGACCTAGAATGTTTTAGCATAGTTAATTCCAATTTTTCAATAAATGTTGTGCTAGCCACATTGGTACAACTACCCACATCAATAATCATACTACATACTTTGTTGTTGACATGGCATCTTGTATGAAATATGTTCTCTCCTTATTACTCTATGTCATCCACTTTGATTTGAGTGATAAGATTTTGTTGTGTGACAAATAGCTCTTCTACGGCATACTCAACTTCATCACCATTGCTAGCATCTTTAAACTCCGGCATGTCATCATATTCACCCTCACTATCACTCACCATTTCCCCATTGTCACACAATATCATCACCCTTTTATTTGGACATTGAGAAGTAATGTGTCCCGATCCCAAACACCTAAATCACTTGATATCCCGATTTCTAGATAGCTAGGAATCCACCTTCTGTGTAACTTTGCTAGCAACTTCCTCATTTCCATTTGTTAGCTTAGACCTACTTTTTGAAACAACCCCATCAACTTTATTGTTATCTCACTTCGGTTTTCAAGAAGACTTAGAACCCGAAGATCCCGATGAATATATAGTTGTTCCTTTCCTCTTCAATTGTCTTTCCATCTTCATAGCTACATGTAACATGTCTTCCAATTTCACATAATATTGAAATTCTACCACATTAGCTATATCCCTATTCAAACCATTCAAAAAAGGGGCCATGGTGGCCTCCATATCCTCCTCAATATTTGCTCTACAATCTCCATCTCCTTGTGATAATCCTCTACACTCCTAGAACCTTGGTAGAGGCTTTGCAATTTTTGATGAAACTCCAAATAATAATGATTAGGCACAAGCCTCATCCTTAATTCTTCCCAAGTATTAATAGGCCTCTCACGGTTCCTCATCCTGGATGTTATTACTTGATCCCACCAAACAATAACATAATCGGTAAATTCAAGCACTAAAATCTTTACCTTCTTTTCCTTGAGTAGTTGTAGCAATCAAATATCAATTCCACTTTCTTTTCCCACTCCAAGTATGTCTCCTGGTCACTCATTCCTATGAATGAAGGAATTGTCATCTTGATGTTGCCCATACTTCTATCAATGCCATCTCCAACAATATCTTTAGCCCTTCTTTCATGCCTAACTCATCTATCTCTCATTCTCCCTAACTCGACATCCATCAATGCATCCTCATTAATATCACTATCTATTTCCCAATCACCAGAATATTCCGCTCTATTGTCCCGCCTTCCTTGCCTACTTGTGTTAGGAATTTCTCTAGATTGTTCCCGATGAAAAGTAGTAAGCTATGTATCTTTGCCTATCCAATCTATCTCTCACATCCTCAAACAACCTTTCGAATCACCATATCACCTCGTCCGACATGTTGACTTGATTGTCCTTTCCATTTGAAGTAGAATCGTCACTGTCAGACATCCTAAATCTATTTTGATATTTGTCTTACGTGTATACGCTCGTCTATCACTCAAATTTGATTTTTCCTCTATTAGTCTCACAACTCTATCTTTTTTTACTCAATGCTTTCTTGCAAGTGCTTCAAAGAATTAATTCAATCTCAATCAAGATTTTAACCCTTGTGGAGTTCAAATAAGAATTGAGTAAGGAAAATGATCTAGAATGATTCAAGAAGTAGGAATTTGAATTTGAATGAAACGCTATAGATGAATTAAAAAAAAAGAGGTTTCTTTTTTCTTGAATTTCGGACTGGACACTTTTGAATTTGAGAATTTTTTTTACTCAAAAATGAACTTGTATACTGATGGCAATTTTTTTTCAATTTTTTTACTCGGAAGTTCAATTAGATACCAGCAAAAGAAACAATACTGATTTGGATGCTAGATTAGTACACAAACAAGTTTTGATTTTTTTTTTATATTTAATGGATTGGAGACTAAAAAAATAAAGAACGCGAAGAACACGAATAATGAAAAACAAAAGACTCAAACAAAAAGGAAATTAACTAGGATATAATCTTTATTTTGGAGCATGGCTTTGATACCAACTGATGCGAACCCATGTAGCAATTATAGCTATGGAACCCACGACAAATTAGAACAAACCAAGAAAGCAAAGAATCAACGTTTGAAAAGCTCGACCCAATAAATTATTGAACCAAAAACCAAGATAATCGCTAACAACATCATGAGCCGTGATCACCAAACTTATAAACCCTGCTTGAATTTTGGAAACGCTACAAGAATTTAATCCTTGATAAGTTTAAAATTAAAACAATGAAGAACGAGAAGAAAGCAAATTAGTTTCACGATAACAATCTCAATAATTGTGTGTTTTCAATGAATATAATGAGTCCTATATATAGGGAACCCATAAAACCTAGCTAAAAACAGAATTTAAATTCTAAAGGATTGCAAAAGATACAAAAAATAAAATTCTACATGATTAGGAAATTCGCGTCTCGAAAATCACTATGCGACTGCATAGTATTATTACACGCAGTCGCATAGACCAATTTTGAACTACCACTGGAATTCTTGTAATAAGCTATGCCGATCGCATAGCTTGGTTAACTATGTGGTCGCATAGTTAACTCGACTAGACCCTCTTTCCGTGACTTGATTCAAGTTGATCCATTTGGTTTCTTTTTCCGAGACCAACATAAAATTTGTACTCTTGCTTGTTGTGATCGACATTTCGTCCACCGTAACTTGAACAAACAATCTCATAGCTTCCTTGACTCGCTTCGCTCGTGACTTAGTCATCGATCATTCCTTAACAACCAATGGATCCTTGCCCGGACTTAACCTCATATCATGGATCATATCATAACGTTTAGTGACCATCTAGTAGCATTCTAAATGCCTATACGAGCAAACTCTATTTCGATTTTCTTATTCAAGATAAGCTTTAGTTCATGTGAAGGCAGGATCCATTATGAAAACTTGTCAAGATGGTTGATTTCGCCATAGTTGCTAGCTATCGTGAAAAATTGAATTATGCAAAGTGATTTCTTATAAACAAAAGAAACTTGTGGTGAATAAGTATGTAATACTTGTGATCCACGAAATATGTGAATAAAAATTGGTTTGATTGTTAAACAATACTAATTGAGCTAAAAAAAATTGTAAACTTGCATGTTGAGTTTGTGTTTCAAATTTGGTTCTAGGCAAATCTATGTACACCTAAAGTTGTTGAGAAAATAATTGTAACATATAAAGCATTAAAGGCAGGAGTGCACCACTTTGGATTGAGAATCATCAAATGTCTCACATGTTAATATAAAGTTATATAATGATATACACCCACCCACTCCTACCATCTCCATATTTCTCATCATCTCCATATTTCTCATCATTAAAGATTTTGGGTTCTCATCAATTGACTAATGCCCACATGGAGATTTTAATTTAATAGATTGGTCCATTTAGATCGTGTTTGATATATTAGGTTGAAGACGAAAAAATATGCATGTAAAAGAAATATCATGCTACAATTTTTCTCTCGCAAAATTTGCATCCCCACCAGTTGAGTAAATCGTGCAAAATTTCTAATAAATTTAATTTGAATAATGTGTTATGCCAAAAGGCCGATCTAGTTATTTTTGAATAACTAAAATAATTGATTTCATGTCAGGACTTATTGTTAATGATAATTCTCTACAGTTCAAATTCTTTAATAATGTTTCTAAATTGATAGATGAGACACATACAAGAAAAATACGTAGATCATTGAAGGACCAGTATGAGGGTACCATCGACCTGGTCAATCAACCAAGTTAATTTTTGAATGGTAGGTACTACTTTACCGTTCAATCGAAACTTTACCAGTTAATTAATTTCTTGCTCGAATAAGAAAGATAAGTACAATAACATTACATTTTTTTATATAAAAAAATTTAATAAAAAATATGTTGAAAATAAATGCAAATTTAATCATTTAAATTTGATAATTAAAAATGATTGAAGCCTTATAGAGATAGAAAAAATTAAGGGGACAAAAAGGAATAATCATGACTACAAAAATGTTTTTGTATGCCTTTGTTCGATCCCTAATTTTTTCAAAATATATTTTTCTTTCACTTCTTTTCAAATACACATTTTTAGTGAAATAATATTACATATAATCCAAAATTCTTTCTTCATTCTCTCTCAATTTGCTATTCAAAAATATATTCTACACAAAAAAGGCCCTATGTCTGAACCCTCTCTAATTGGTTGAGCAAGATGCTAATTCTCTTGGAAGTTGGTTCACGGGATGACAACAACAAAAGGAGTGGGCCCCGATAATGTAATTATTTTATAGGGAAAGTAGCATAAGAGGTCCCCATACTTTGAAGCATGTTGCCCTTGGTTCCATATCTTTCATTTTTATATCACTTTCCTCGTTAGACAATTTTACCAGTCATTAGGGTAATTATATTCACATTTGCGATGTCTAGACAATTGTTGAAAATTTACACAAACAATGTGCTTTCGATAGGATAGAATTGCCTTCTACAAGGACGAAGGCACAAAAATGTGACTAGGACAGAAAATTGGATTTTGGAATCTTCCGAAGCCCTTTCACTAACTATGTAATTGATAAATGTTTTGCTTCCATCCCAATGGAAACGATAAGGATCAGACACGAGGACCCTTTTTCCGAAACGCACATTGATCTGAAAGATGGTCGAAATGATGTTCACTTCCCTCAAGAAATCTAATCCAATCACCAACTTGAAATCATGATAGATTGATATGAACATGTAAAGTACCACGACACATTTTTGCCTAATGAATCACCAACCAGAGGCTTAGTGGTAGCATTCAAGAATTTGAGCAACCGCCCATGCTTGAGTTTGCCAACAATATAAGAGCCTACCCCATGCATCAACCATTTTCCTTAATTTGAACTCGGAACGGTGAAATATTGTTGGAATGCTACATTCGGCACTTTGTAAGTACCCTTAATTAACTATAATAAAAATATTTCTTTTTCAAGTTCGTCTCTACATATTTAATAGAAAATAAAATTGAAAATATATTTAAGTACAATTTAATATGTGTATTTCCAAGCTTTTTTCTTTTTCTTTCTTTCATTTTTTTGAAGAAAAATGAAATTAGGGATAGGGATGGAATGGAATGGAATGTGGTTGCGCCGGGATGAGAGTACTTAGCAATGCCATATATTAGAGAAAAGTTTTGGTTGGATTTTGGCTACTAGTGTGCACTAGTGGATACGAATTCAAGTCACGTGTTACTCGGGATTTTTACTTTGATTTTTTTTTTGTGACATGGAAAAAAAAATTTAATTTTGTTTAAGAAGACAAAATGATTAATATAAAATTTGCATTCACGAGTTTTGTGTTTTTTTGGCGAAGTACTTATTTTTAATCAAAACTTATCGACTATTAGATCTATAAACTTTTTGATCTGGACGTGAGTAGGTCTTTATTGCACGAAAGCTATCATTTTTCCTAGTAAATAACTATACATTGTGTACATGATTTTTTTGTATATGTATTTTGTATATTATTCAATGAAAAAAAGACAGAAAAATAAATTTAGAAAACATTAATCCCCTATTTGACAACCTTAATTGTATTTTTTTTTCAAACTAATTTTCAGCTTGCGATAAAATATTTTGCACTTAAACTTAAATTTTTTTCATAATAATAATAAAAATTCTAATTTATCTTAAATAATACACGTCGTTCCAATCCTAAAATGATGTTAGAATTTACATTTCATAAAAGAGAATTTTGTTAATTACTTCATTTTGACAACAATCTCGTTCGAGTATTGAGGAGTTAATTTTTCTAGCGTATAATTTATTTAAAGAGAATTTCTAACTTAGTCCTCAACATTTACTGTTACTTTAGGTAGATTAAAAATAATTTATTTAAAGAGAATTTCTAACCCGTTGCCCGATATTATCAATAGGAACAAATGACACAAGGTTCGAGCCATAAAGACCATATGTTTGGCTTGGTCGTGTCAACATCAAATGAGACAAGACAATGGGGATAATATTTCCCCACTAAATATTTCATATAAATAATTAATAAAATTATTAAAATTTTTGAATTTATTTTTGATTTAATTGAAAAAATTGATGTAGAGTAAGATTCGAATAAAATTTATCCATGATGTAGATATAACATAATACATGGACAAAGGATGATTTTGTCTCGTAAACATGAGAGTTTTACCACTAGAAAAATAATGGGTTCTTGTTATTTTATAATTTACCGACATTTATGATTTGAGAATTGTCATTCATGATGAGCTATTCTTCTTTCTCATTTTTTTTGACTTTTTTCCTCGCGTATTTGAAAAAAGTGATAAACTTTGTCACTCAAATTGTCTTTTGCTGGAGAAACAAAGACTCTGTTTCTTTTATTTTTCAATCACATATTTTATGAGATCTAAATCTTTTATTAGTTTTTCAATAATATATTTTATCAATTTTGATAAAAAATTATTAAAAGTTTGATTTCAATTCAAACCAAAAAAGGCAAAATACCTTTATCTACGTACTAGAACTTACTTTCATATTTTAACAATTTCTTTTGACTTTTATTTTTTTTTGCCTTTTTAAGTGACACAATCCATAGGGTTCTTCGACTGGCAACGGATAATCTATTGTGAAGGTGAACCGTTTACCTAAAAGAGTTGCACGCCTTTTTTTTTTTATTCCTTCCGAGAGCTGGCCGTGTACCCAAATTGCCCTCATTTGAGATCTTCTACATTTTTACATGCCACATGCTAGAATTACACATGATTAATATTCTTGACATTCTGTCAAGAAAGCGACAAAATATTCTAACAATGTAGCAAGACTGAATACAAGAACATGAGAATTTGACAATACTATGCATTGTATATTAAGTTGTTATTTGATTTTGATTCTTTAAGAATTATCCTCTTTCTTGCTAATTTTTTACCACTCTTTCAAAAAATTATTTTTCACACCTCTCTCTCTCTCTCTCAATTAAAGATTCTTTAATAAAATAATATTACACGTAATCCAAATTTTTTTCCTTCTTTTATAATCATACATTCCCCAACAATTTATAATTCAAAATATATTTTACATCAAAAAAGGGCTCAAACAAGCCCTTAATATATTAAGGAATTTAATAGATGTGATATATATACCCTTAATAAAATATACTCTTGAAATGTTAAAATCAAGAGAGAGATACAAAAGTAGAATGGGGAGAGGGAATTTATCAAGCCCTTATTCGATGGTCGTTATTTTCAAAAAAATATAGTTTTGAATAATAATTTTTTGAAGAATGTATAGTTAAAAAGTAGAAAAAAGTTTTGACTTTACGTTAAAAATATTTTATTACGTATGGTTAAAAATAAGAGCTTGTTTGACCCATTAAAAGGTAAAAAATACATTTTGGAATAATAGATTAATGAAGAATGTATGATTAAAAATAAGAAAATTTTTTGAATTTGCGTGTAATATTATTTTATCCAAAAATATATGGTTGAAAAGAAGTGAGATAAAAATATTATTTGAAAAAATAAGAATCAAACAAAGGCTAAATATGAAAATTAAGAATAAATGTAAGTGTACAATATTAGTTGACAATTATGTGTTGTCAAAATTTTAGCATATAATATATAAAATAATTTTTAAAAATAAATGAATATGATGATGCCAAATATGAAATTGTATAGCATAAATGGAGAATTAAAGTAGCAAAATCTACTTACTACTTGTACAACTGGCTGTATAATCATGCTATATAATCCGCGTTGAAATTTACTACTTACTAGTTACTACTTTGTACAACTGGCTGTATAATCCTGTCCTGCTGACAAGCCAATGTTAGAAAACAAAAGGAAAAGGTGAAAGTTTGGTTGCCGGGAGGTAAATATAAACAGTCCACATTACCCCTATCCCTACCCAGATCTTTGCTTTGCTTTGCTTGCCTCAAGCAAAATACTTTTTCAAGAAGAAAAAAACCATTTGTTCTAATCCTATTTCCGCCCTAAATGCTAAGGCAAAGGCCCTTCCTTTGCTGTTCTTTCTGTCTATTCACCATCAGTATGTGAAATTGGGGTTGGTGGATAGGTGGGCTAGAATTGAGCTCATTCTTGGTGTTTTTTTTTTTTTTTGGTATTTGTTTTTCTTTTCCACCGATAAGACACACCAAAATTCTACATGAAGCAGTAATGTAAATTTCTTACCTGAAAATGAGGGAAAACTAGCTTGAATAGTGGAAAGAGGAAGTAAAACCAACTTCATTTCTACTTTTTCTTGAATTTTTTCCATTTATTGCAACTTCAATTTATCACAATGAGGAAACATGGATGGCAGCTTCCTTACCATCCTCTCCAGGTATATTTTTCTTCTTCACTCCCCCATGAGTTTTCCTAATTTTTGTACCTTGATGCTTATTTTTTCTTGATTTTATATTTTTATTTCCAAGCCTGAGTTTAGTCTGTATATGTGCAGGTGGTAGCTGCTGCTGTATTTCTAGCATTGGGGTTTTCTTTCTATGTTTTCTTTGCTCCATTTGTGGGAAAACAATTGTTTCAATACATAGTGATGGGGATTTACACTCCTCTTGTAAGAATTATTCACATCCCGTTTTCAATTTCTTTGCCTTTGCCTTTGTCGTGTGAGATCTGTGATTTCACTTGTAGACTGTATTCTCTCTGATTGAACTCGCTTTTGACCCCTGATTCTGAGTTTTTCTTGAAATAATTTCCTGTTCATTATATATATTTTTTCCATTTCACATTTTCTTCTTCTTTTTCATAGGAAATGTTCATTTTTTGTCCTTTAAACATTTCTGTTTGCATTTCTTGGAGCCACTAGTTCCTCATTCAGTGTCATTTTTGTGAAGATTGGATTTTTCCCTTGTTTTGAAAACTCTTGGCACTGATGATGTTTTTAATTTGAGATTATTGTTTTGCCTTAAAATCCACTGTTGATAAGGGATTGTCCTGGCAATTAATAAATTCTGCTTAATTAATGTCTGCATACTGTTTATTAAAATGTGATTGGGAAGGCAATTAGTTGCAAATTATCTAGAAATGATTTTTTTCTTGGAATCTTTATCCGCCTGTTTCTTTTCAAGATATATGATTGAATGGTTATCTTATCTTTTCTCAGATCATATGTGTCTTCAGCCTGTTCATTTGGTGCGCTGCTGCTGATCCTGCAGATCCAGGAGTCTTTAGGTCCAAAAAATATCTTAAAATTCGCGATAGCAAAGAGCATGTCAGATTGAACGAATCTAAACTTGGTGCAGAATCAACTTCATCAATACAAGATGCCTGTGCAGGCATACCAGGAGAAAGCGCTTTCGATAAAAGTAATATCAGTATCGATAAAAGAGCTGAATGTACTTCTGAAAGTGATAGGAAGAACATGCCGTCCCATCAAGTCTCCTGCTTTATGTCAATCCTTGCTTTGTTACCTTGTGCTTATGTATGTAACTTAGATGAAGAATCTTCTAAACGACAAATGAGCGAAGATGGCATGTTCTACTGTAGTTTGTGTGAAGTAGAGGTGGGTAGTTTACTTATGAAATCAAATGGTTTTGAAGTGAGATCTGTCACAAAACCGTCCTACAATCCTAGACCAAATTTGGAGAAGCAATGAGTGCTAGTTTAATATCTTCTCTTGTAAAATATCCTGACAATTGGTACCTGATTGTGTGGCCAAACAAATCAGTGCTTACGACTTGGGAAATTTGAACCTTTTTTCTTTAACAAGAATTTAAAACTATATGACTAGAATTGTCCCCCATTTGCAGGTTTTCAAGTACAGCAAGCATTGCAGAGTCTGTGACAAGTGTGTTGATCGGTTCGATCATCATTGCAGGGTGCATCACAATCTAAAGTTTGAAGAAACTTTACCATGTAGTGAGAACTAAATCAATTTCTTCATTCTGGTTTTGCAGTGGCTCAACAATTGCATAGGAAGAAGGAATTATCGAAAATTCTTTACACTCATGGTGTCTGCCCTTCTCCTGGTATATGCTTGCCCCTTTATTACTTATCTTGTGATCTTGACAACAACCTGCAGATTCTACAGATTTCAATTTTTTTCCCCTTAGAATTCTATACTTCATCTGTTAACTCTCTTCACTGGACCTAATTCTGATTACTGTAACGAAGCTTGGTAATTTAACCAAGTCGAACTCTTGAACCAATAGAAAAAAATCTGCTACCTATCTTGTTTTCCACTTTCTGAACCCTGTTTCATAGTGATTGTGTTCTGAAATCCAGATATTTTGGTGACAAATTCCTGGTTTGGCCTAGCGTTGTCTATATAGATTATTCTCTTTTTATTAAATGATGTTAGTAACCGAATTTTATTCCCAAAGAGGACTTGTGTACCCTGAAAGTTGTCTCAAAAAGTAACTATTTCATGTTCAAGTTACTTGTTATTTAAATGATTATTGACAGGTGTGTACATGGTTTGTGCACCTATGACTTGAGATTGCAGCTTATAGTTCAATGGTTGACTGGAATCTTTGTACTTGTACGGTGTTTTCTCGAGAGAAAGAAATACTCTGTGGACATCAGCTCCAAGTTGGGAAGCAGTTTCACAGTGGTTCCCTTCGTGATTGTTGTGGTGAGTATTCTATAAGTTCCCATCACATTGTTCACTTCAACTCTATTATTTCGTACTTGGGAGCTTTGTAAATGCTTTGCAATTCTTTCTGTAAGGTCAAATTTATTGAAGTTCTTTACAATTTTTTCAATTGCCTTATGATACGAGCTTACATATAACAGGCAGTATGCACCATATTGGCCATGATTGCAACCTTGCCGATTACTCAGCTGTTCTTCTTTCACATTCTTCTCATAAAGAAGGTTAGGGTCTATTCTCTTTATCATTTTCAAGCCGTTTTCTATTTTCGATTTTCCAAAATAGTGAAAACGCGTTCTCTTTCTCATTTTCGAAAATGCGTTTTTGAAAACAAGTTCAAAATTTACAAAGAAAATTCAAAACGACAAATTTGTCGTTTCGGGTGTTTTCAGTTATAATCAAGTCAAAATTTTCAAAACGCGTTTTGGGTGTTTTCAAAATAGTTTTTCAAAATGCCAAAAAGAACAAATTTTCAACAATTTCAAAATGGACACTCGAAACACAAAACTCAAAATGAATTCGAAACTGAAACGCAAAGAGAACAACCCCTTAGCCTTTACATTCCTATTCCTATCAAGTTTTTGTGTGATAAAGGAAAAAATGAATGCTAATGAAGTAAATTTTTGGGTGATATATACTATGTTCGGTTGACAGGGAATTAGCACATACGACTATATTATAGCTTTAAGGGAACAAGAGCAACTAGCTGCAGCAGGTCAGCAAAGTCCTCAGATGTCTCCCCGGAGCTCTCTTACTGGTTTAAGCAGTGCAAGCTCCCTTAACAACTTCCACCGTGCTACATGGTGCACACCACCACGCTTTTTTGTTGAAGATCAGGTATAATACATGCCACCAAGTTGTGTTTCGTTTCATAATTATTAGAAGGCGAAAAATTGAAGGCACTTGAATCCGTGGTTAGGTTCCAATATCTAAGGACGGAGCTAGCACCCGGTGAGCCCCTGCGCTGCCCATGTTGGCTCCGTCGGAAATTATTTTTTTCATTATATTGGGCGGCAACTCGATGGCCGCTTGAACGGCTATCTAGTGACCGCCTGTGCTCACCTGGATTCTTGGATCCGCCACTGCCAATATCCATCACTTGTTATTGATATTGTGCAAAATACTGGTTATGTTGCAGTTTGATGTAGTGCCTCCAGACAATGCATCTGTCTGTTCACTAGGGAGAAAGACAGTGATGGAGGAAACGACCAAGAAAAAGAATCCCGCAGCTGTAAAGATCAGTCCATGGACACTGGCAAGATTGAATGCAGAAGAGGTTTCAAAGGCTGCTGCTGAGGCAAGAAAGAAGTCGAAAATTCTGCAGCCCATAACAAGACGTGATGGGTCATATTCCCTTGAAACTGACAGTAGGTTTGGCAGTGGTAGACATCGAATGGCTCCCATACCTGATAATAATAGAAAACGGGGTAGCCAACGGATTCGCCTTCCTACTGACATGCCATTTGATCCTCACTTCAAGATTTCAAATGAAAATGCAGAAAACAATAGGGGTAATGTGATTCCTGAGACATCAACTGGTTTGGTCTCTCTTCAACACGAAGCTCGAAGTGCTTTCCGAATGAGCAGAGCTATGTCTAGCTCAGCTCACGTTGTTGCTTCTTCTCCGGAGAGTAGCTTAGATTCTCCCGAACTTCACCCTTTCCGTGTCTCCTCATCAGGAGCCGAAGAAGCAGGACAATTTGTTGGGCTGTCAACATCTGGCATGGCTTTTCGAAAGGCAATCCCATTCTCGAGATCTACTAGTGATGGATATGAGCCATCGGGTGGGGAAGACAGTGACCAAATACCCTCCAGAATTGTTCAGCGATCGACTAACTGGAGTAGCCTTCTGTTTCCCTCAAGAGCATGACAGTACAGTCACAAAACAGACTATGCCATCATCTTCATCTGCCTTGTCAAATCACAGGAAAATTTGAAACATCCTTCAAATTGTTAGGATTTTTTCATTTGTTGTCTTGTTTAAATAGATTTGGCCACTTGATTTGCCATGTTCAATAGCTTTGTTTATTGCTTTTATAAACTTTTGGTTCGAAAATGTTGATAAATCCTGTAAAGGGGCGTGTGCGGAAAGTTACGATAATTCTATTTTTGCTGCATCATCAATTGAATCTTCGTCCTGTAAATAGACAAGTCCCTTCTTTGCATAGATTTACTTGTTTCAGTGTTTTCTCATCAATTTCTTGAACTCTCGGGTCCAGATTTGACCCTGTAGATGATAAGATGCTACTGGAATGGTCATCTCAATTTGTGGTTACCCTCTAATTTGTTGCATTTATATTTCTACCGAGGAAGATTAGCATCGTCTCTAGGCTCGACTTAAGTAGAAAAATAATGATTGGCAATTCAGAAACCGAACACAGAAGAACAGGTAGTAGAATAATCTAAAGAAAAATGTTGCCCCTGTTGAGGACACACGGTTTCAATTTAAAGCATCTGCTTGCAGTGAAATGACTCGAGGATTGCGCAAAAGACCCTGATCACCTAAACAACAATAAATTAAGCCTTATTGTCAAACTAAACCCTATTCTTGTAAAATTTAAGGTCGAATCCATTAACCATTTCTCAAAATTCAGTTGAGTGTAATCGGTACATAGTCCTTGTCAACTTGATCATCATCTGCAGGTTAGCTAATCACGTCAAGTGTAATGTAATTCACCAAAAATGCAACAAGGCCTGCTTTAAATAGAGGGTCCTGCCTTTTAAATACACTTCAATTCAATAGTGAAAGGCATATTGAATACTCCATACTTCGGAAATTATTATGCTAGAATTTTTTTTTCAAATTCGAGCTTGGCTCTCTAGATGTGCTTTCAAGAACTGAAATAATCCTTGTTCGAGTACCATAAAAGTTGAATGCCCTGTCCTTCCCACGTGGGAGCATCTCGTGGACTCCATCTCCTCACATGGAAGCAGTCAAGTCTCGTGACGAATATAGCTATTAATCCTTTCATGTCATCCCCAATGAAACAAAATTTTCATATGTTATAAGAAATTAAAAAATTCACTTCCATTTGGAGATGGGTTTGACAAGATAACCTACCTAGATTTGGCTGCATCGACTTTTACCCGACATACATGTGAACTCATCGGGTCAGATGCATTATAAGCTGGCACAAAATGATTAGCATGATTTTTAGCAACATGGAATTAAAGCGCTGGTAAATAGAATTGGGAAAAATTCAATGCAATTTAGAATAATCTCCTATGAGTTGAATTCTACGCCATCAAACATAGTATAAGAGGCTGAATGGACCATTAATAATCTCTGTTTTCTCGATTTCATCTGAAATTTTAACACCATTACTCCATATGATAAGAAGCTGCAAAATGGATTCAATGTACACAATTTTTTTTTTTACAGGACCTATTGGGTCATATAATAATTTAGATGGAAATTTAAATGCTAAACCGATAGTTATAATCAAATTGAAAGGATGGTTAAACTGATATTTTCCTAGTAAATAAACTAGGCACACCGATACCAGAATAGGGTGCAGTTTAGATATTACCTCCATTTCATTCAACTGCCTAGAGACAAAAGCTGATTTTATTCTTATTTCACTACAATATATATTAGAACTTTGCTCACCAAAAATACTTGAATCAAGAATACCTTGCATCTGATATAATATTTCTCCAGCATAGTAAGAAAATTATATTAGGATTATCATAAAATTTCAATTAAACTGAAGTCATACGAGTTCTAGACATTCCAACTGCAAAAGGCTAGTTGATTTATCCATCTAATACAAAGAGAGTAATTTATTTTCCATTAAAATAAAGCACAATAAAGCTAAAGTATACACATTCAAAAGCAATGGACAGCATCACTGGTTCATTTTCTTTTACATGTATTCAAGGATATACAAGTCTAAGATTCCACATTTCTCATACTATATAATCATACACGAGCATAGATACTATTAAACATGGGTACAATACGATAAGACTACCAGATGTCAAGTGAATATTCAGACAGAATTTAAGCTACCAACCTCAAGCTCATCAATGGGGTACAACATAGACAACATGAGGAACCTTCCCATCATCGAAAGGCAAGCTGACGTATTCGCGAGCAAACTCCTCAGCAATATCAAATGCCAATTCCCCGTGCAAGGCCTTACAGTACATATACAGCACAGTATGCGCAGCAACACTGTAAAGCATCAATATAGTCATAAAACCTGAGTACACCACTGTCTGCAATACAAAAGCCCAGCTATGCCACCCTCCTTGGACTGATCCAGCATTCAGAACCAAAGACGAGGCCGCCATTGAAAAAAGCCCTATCAAGATCCCAAACAACATCATCATTGCAAGAGCGACCCATCTCATTCCCTTTATTAAACGTGCACTCCTCTTCAACGGTGTCAACCCCCATTTAGATTCCACCACCACAACCACATAAGCCAATGACCACTCCACCGTCAAGTAAATCAAAGCGGACAGAAGCAAAACCATGACAAAAACAGCAAACCCCAGAAAGTAATTCGACTCATACTCAATTTCAAACCCCAAAATCTTTATCCCTTTATACACCAAACCCACAAAGACCCCAAAACCCAATACAATCAAACCCACAATTACACCAATAACAACAAAAGTAACAAAAAGGGGTAGCACCGAATACAAAACTGATTTCAGTGATGAAACCAATTTAACGGGTCTACCGTAAAACCCGTGGAAAGCACTGTAAGTGACAGAAGCCGTAGCTAATAGCGTGAGAACAAAAACGAACACAGTATACACAAGCGGGAATAGGAAGAGATGGGGGTTTTGCGGATTTGAAACCGTATTATCAAGAAAGAAGTAAAGGGATCGGTGAAAGTGAGAAACAACGGAGGAATTGGGTTCCGAAAAAGTGGTTTGCAGAGTTTGGTAGATGACAGCGGAAAAAGAGAGGGGAAGAAGGAAAAGTACAGAGAGTGCTAAGAAATGGCGAGAGTGGGCACTGATTATGCGCTTTGTTTCGGAGAGAACTCCGCAGAGGTTTAGGCCATGGATTCTGTGAGTCGCCATTGATGCAGGATGAGAGAGAGAAAGAGAAGTGGAAAGATCCAACGGTTTACAATCGTTTCATAAAATAAACCAAAGAAATGATTGCAAGATGATAAAAATAAAAATAATAAATTAAAAACATTATCTTTGCGTCCATAACAAGGCATAATTTTCTCTTGTTCTTTGTTTTTCCCTTACAAGTCTTCTCGTATTTGTTTTCTTGTGTTTCAACTTTAGTATCTATTGGCTTGTTTAGTTGAGGATTTCCAAATCTATATTAGAAAAGTAAAACCTACGGGGATAAATAACTCTAAAAATTATGACAAGGCAACTAAAAGGCCCCGATGAGATAGAGCACAACGATTTTTCCAAATCTTTGATGTGAGCATAGGTAGAATAGTCCTGTGGATTTTGATTATAGTAGCAAATATTCAAATTGAAACTTTGAAAGCATTCGACTTTCAAAAAGGTTAAGCATGTTGCGAATTCCATTTTCATTATTCAGGGATATGTTCTCATAGGAAACCCATTTGCATTTATTACAAAGGTTAACGACTTCAATTACAATTTTCCCTAAATCACGTTGTGTATAATTGACCATATTATTTGTCATGTGACCAATGTATCTATTGGCTTGTTTAGTTGAGGATTTCCAAATCTATATTAGAAAAGTAAAACCTATGCGGATAATAACTCTAAAAATTATGACGAGGCAACTAAAAGGCCTCGATGAGATAAAGCACAATGATTTTTCCAAATCTTTGATGCGAGCATAGGTAGAATAGTCTTGTGGATTTTGATTATAGTAGCAAATATTCAAATTGAAACTTTGAAAGCATTCGACTTTCAAAAAGGTTAAGCATGTTGCGAATTCCATTTTCATTATTCAGGGATATATTCTCATAGGAAACCCATTTGCATTACATATTATTTGTCATGTGACCAATGGAACTTAGCAATGTCAACGAGCCGAGCCGAAAAATAAGGCTCGGCTCGAGCCTTAGCGGGTCGAGCCGAGCCGACTTGTATTTTTTTTTAAATTCTTTATAAATCTATAATTTTTTATAATGTATTCAAAATTTGAGCAATTATACGTGTTATAAATAATAACTAAATATTAATATATAAAAACATACATTTAAACTTAATTTTTTTTTACATTATTTAGTCACGGGCAGGTGACGAGCGCGGGACCGCCCGAGCTCGAGCTGACGCCCAAAAATGGGGCTCGGCCCGAGCCCGTGCAGGGTTCGCCTCGGACTTTTTCCGAGCTGAGCTCGAGCCGACGAGCTTTTTTGCCATCCCTAATGGAACTTAACTTGTGTAAAACTCACTTTTAAATTGACTTGTAAAATTTATTTGAAAGAGATTATCTGTAGTAATTTATTTATTTACTTTTAAAATGTGTAATTAAAAAATAATTTTTTTTTTTACGAATCCACATAATTCAATAGTGTGATTGAAAATAAGTTTTTAAAAAAACAATTTTCAAATAAATTGCCAAACAATTGTTTAATTACTTGTAAATTCACAAGTCAGATATATATATATATATCTTGAAAAGAAAATTATATAATATTTTTAATTTTATATAAATTTACTTAAATAGACATATATAAAAATAAATAAAAATATATTACTTTAAATTCGTTATGTAATATTTTCATTAAATTCTTTGATATATTTTCATTAAATAAAATAAAAATATATAAATTTAAATTCTTTAAGTGGAAAAAACTCCTAGAGAAGGGATTTATACTAAAATGCATCATTTAAAAGAGATTCCGGGTATCTTATTGTAGTCAAAGAAAATGTTGACACAGCCGTGGGATTCTCTTGTCCAACATTTGGCACTGCCCATGGGGAAATGCCTCGGTCCCCGAGGAAACCCGATTCAAATTTTCAACCTTCTCCTTTTATTTCCTCTAACAAGGTGATCATCGCCCATAAACAATAGAGCACAATATAATGAATCTTGTTACATGTACATTAAAATTTAAATAAGGGATTATATAATGCCACGAGACATTCTACAATTTGCCTTGTAGCTAATTCGACGTGAACCAGAGTGTATTTCGTAAATACTATCAACGTAGATAACTGATAAAAGAAGTAGAAAAAACGATTTAAGAATAAGACTAATGGAGGTAAAATTTGAAAGGCTGGCCGGGGTTGTCTCTTTTTGAAATGAAGGTTGCTTTTTTACACTAAAATAGTAAACATAAATCTGTAAAGCACTCCTGTCTGTACAATTTCTTTCATCTTAATTAAAACCATGCATGAGATTTCCTCGACTACAAATTGCTTCTCTTCACACTTATAATTGACTACAATAATTGTTTATAACCAAAACATTGTTTATCAAGTACGTTGTTATTTGGATATACAAAATTAACATTGAAGCACAAACTTCGATAATTTTAAATCAGTTTAAATGAATTTAAATTAATTTACTTGGCATGCAGGATGTCGCTAACTAAAGGAAATACATCTAGTCGAAACTTTTGTACCGCGTGATATCACTGCAACTATGAAAGCATATTTTAATGGTCCAAACTCCATATTTTGCTCCATACCACAACCCATAAGAGATGGTTTATGGGATCGATTTATGGTAATTATTATTTATTATATTTGTTAATTTCTGATATTCATTAGGTCTATAAATTGATCTTTTTATTTATATAAAATGATAAATATGTATGGCTGACTACGAATACTATTAATGTGTATGACACATGGAAGGTCACAATAAAGGATAGATATAAAGATATGATGAATGATACTTGTGAGAAAGCAAAGCGTGCAAGTCAATTTGATAATTATGCTGATTGGAGAGGATATGGCTCGCTATAAGGGCAGAGCATTGGGATAATTTTGTAAATTATTGGAATACCGCAAACGGAAAATTATCTTGCACAATGACGGGATGGTGAAATGAAGAAGCATATTGTTGGTTCAATCTCCTTGTGATTACTAAGAAGCGATTGGTATATTTTTTCATATTATTTATATTTTAAAATTCATGTATATTTTTAACTAATTGTGATTAATGAGTTGCGTATTTCAGGAGAAGGATATGGACCGAATGTACCAATTAGAGTTTTTCAGCCATATTCACAGGAAAAATCATGAACTTGGCGATTTTGTTGATAAAAAATCCAAGCGAGTTCACGTAAACACAATTAAAGTTTATGTACTTTATAGTTTGTTCATATAGTTAGTAAGAATTATTTTTTATTTTTCCCATGATACTTATGTTTATGGGTTTTGTCCTAAACAACCTACTTCACATGTTCTTGGTACACCTAATTCACCTAGAAGTTCAATACTTGCACGTAATGGAGGTGATTAATTTGAAGCCAAAGCTGGCTATTAAACAAAATACAATAGATGAGAATGACAAATGGCTTGATGATCTCACTGTACGTTGTGAACGAGTTGAAATAAATTGTAGGTTCGAGATACGAGAGACAGCACGAAGCATGCTTAAGGAACTACAATTTCCATTTAGTTCGGAATCATGAAATGATTATATGTAAGACAAGATATTTGGAATTTGGAATTTTGATGTAATACTTTATTCTATTAAAGCGTTTGAATGTTTTGACGATTTTGATTATTTAGTGCATGTTGGGTTTTGATACCCAATGAATTCCGAGCGATAATGTAAATATTGGATTAAATTGTTACTAACAATCAAGTCCAAAGGCCCAACCCGAAAACAATGTGGGCCTTTGATAGTAACTTAAACAATTAGTGTTGTTCATGATCCATATATATTATCTTTTGGATGGTTTTGAATATTGGTCTATTTAACCTCTTTTACTGCTCCAACTAAAGCCTAAACTAGTTTATATATATGGTGTCTTTTTCCCAACTATTTTGTGTGGGATTTGTGTATGCAAGAGAGAAAAAAATCGACAGCTTGTGAAAGGAGAAAAAATCGGTGGCTTTCTTTGTGTTTTGGCCTCCATCTCGTGTTTCTTCCATTATTTTGTCTCGTGCCTTTGTGACTTACAAATCATCACCATTATCTTATCCTTTGTAGGTGAGATTGAAGAACAACCGATGTGAATATATTGGTTGTGGGTTTGAGTTGTTTGGATTTGTTGTTTGCTAGAGAAAGGTAACGTGAAACTGAGCCCGCTAAACAATGTTTTGACTATTCTTGGAGCAAGGTTCCACGAAAATTGGTATATGACCTTCAAGGCGAAGAATTTGGCTTGAAAAACTAACCAAAAACTGACTAGAAAACCTGTTGAAACGAAGCAGAAAAACAGATCAAAAAAACTGTCAGAAAACTCCATAAAAATCGAACCTATTTTCGTAATTTCCGGCCAATCTAGAGACCTGGTTCTGAAATGGAGACCGTTGGTGTGATGTGCAGGTAGATGCAGTCCCGACAATCGGGCGGGTGCCACCGGTGGCGACGAGTGGAGACCACACGCAGAGAGTTTGAGCGGCATGTGAGGGTGTGTGAACGATTTTTCGGCGATAGTGTCTTCAGGCAGTTTGTTCCTGACATTTTCTTGTTATTTTAGTGTTGTTAGTTTCTTGTTTTAGGTTATACAACAAAGTCTGAATGATTGTGTTCTTCGCGTGTTTGAGATTCGATCGTAGTTGATTGATTCTTGAGGTTATTGGAGACTTTAGGACGAATAGTGGTGGTCCTAAAGTGATAAATTCGAATCTCTTGATATTTACGGACTTTTAGACGTGGTCCGCTAGGTATCGTGTTCTTTCTTTTTTGTTATTGTAGTCTTATAGTGTAGTATAGTCATTTATTTATTTTTGCATTAGAAGTCATTGTGTGGGGGTGATATTAGGTTTGGGTTACCATGAAGGGTATCCATTGCCTATTGCTAGACCTAAGAATTTCTTGTTAATTATTTGTATTGAATTCTTTGTGAATTTTTCGCCAATTATTTTTCATTATTAGAATTGCACGTGACCTTA
>CAIGRP010004617.1:0-10584 GCA_903798385.1 Fraxinus cuspidata
AAGAATTTAATTCTTGATAAGTTCGAAATTAATTTAATAAAGAATAAGAGAACTCAATATGTCTCGAAATAATATCTCTCAAATTGCATGTTTTTTTTATAAAGAATAGAATGAGTCATATTTATATGGAACCATAAAACCTACTTAAAAAGGGAATTAAGCCTTAAAAGATATAAAAAAAGATACCATATAAGAATTTTAATTAAAATAGAATTCTTTGTGAAATTTGAAAAATAAGCGTTCCAGTTTTGAACTATGCGGCCGCATAGGTGTAGGTCATGTCGTCGCATATGCCTTTATTCAGCCTTCAATCTGGTTTAGGTATGGAGATATGCGGCCGCATGACTATTTACACCATGAGATCGACTAGTTTTTTAGTTCAGCTCCCTCGTCTGTTGTTTGAACCAAGTTGATCCATCTTATTCCGTCATCCATGTCCAATATAAAACTTGTCATTTTGTTTGTTGTGGTCACCTTAACTTGAACAAGTAATCACATGGCTTCTTTGACTTTCTTTGCTCGTAACCTAGTCATTGGTCATTCCTCCACAATCAATGGGCCATTGCCCTCGCTAGCTATCGTACCATAANTATAAAACTTGTCATTTTGTTTGTTGTGGTCACCTTAACTTGAACAAGTAATCACATGGCTTCTTTGACTTTCTTTGCTCGTAACCTAGTCATTGGTCATTCCTCCACAATCAATGGGCCATTGCCCTCGCTAGCTATCGTACCATAAATCTCATCAGACTAAATGAATTTGACTCTCAAATGAAGGCTAGGCGATCAGTCGGGTGATCACCCGGCTTCATGAAAACAAACCCATAGATTTCGGGTAAATTGGGTGATTGCTGTCGTTTTGGATGTTCTCATACCCCTTTGGTTTGATTTTGGCACCATTTCGTGCATGTAGTTTGTAGTACTATATATGGGGATCGTTTTCATGCGGAAAAAAATATCCAAAACATCAAATTCATTCACTCACTTTCAAAATCAAAGATCAAACTAATTTTCTATATTTGTTTTTAAAAGTTCGTTTTCCAAGTTTGTTTACTTGTGCCCGTTTTGCCACCATTATTCTATATTATAATGAAAGGAATGGTTACTTTTTGGAAAACGTGTGTTTGAAAAAGAAGAAAAGAATGTGTTGATAAGAAGAGAAAGAAAAATGAATTATATTTTAATGGGGGGGCTTAGTCCAAGATTAATGTTTATTTACTCCTACAAACTATTTCCCTTTGAAAGCTTTCAAGCACTTATCCGGTGATGATCGTTTAAGGACAAGAAGTCAAAATCGAGTTCAAACATTCCATTTTGGTGGATTCTTGTTGCTGGTAATTATTATTGTTCTTCATCAACTTTGTACAACATAGAGTATAGAGAGGAGAATTTATTTATTTTAATTTTATTTTCAACATTAATCACTCTAAAAAATGATTTTACTTATGAAAATATTGGTGATTAAGCAAATTTCACCCCATCCTCTAAATTTCGGGGTTTTCAGTCTCTTTCAAACACAAATGTTTATTTATCAATTAATATTTTTCATTTTGGTAAATAACACTATTAAATGGTCTATTAAAAGATCCAAAAACGATTAGAAACAGAAAATAATGCTCAAGAAATAATTAATTTGAATCATCACATTTAATATATGTTTTTGAAACGTCGATATAGTTTTAGAAAGGTAAATTGCATGTCCATTTGTTAGGTAGGCAAAAATATATACCCATGTAGCAGTTAAGTACCTAAAATTTCATTTTGTTATCACTTAAATCCCCGTGGGTGCTTATTAACCTTAGGGAATGTCCTCATCTGGGAACTTAGTGAATTTTAAAATTCCTTGTAAGTTTAGCTGTCCGGAATAATGGTTTTAATGAATTTCATTAAAAAATATTAAAATTCAAGTGTCCTCAATGATTTATAAATTTATGAAGATTTCTTCAATGAAGAGATTTCAAGATATTTGGATTGATTTTAAGTTTAAAAATACTCATAACAAAATCTTGATATTCAATCCTTTTTAATAAGATTTCTATCAATTTTGTAGAAATCTCTTCAAATTCACAAAATTCATTAAAATTTATATTCTTTAAAATTCATTAAAATCCCTAAAGAGGACACCCCTCTTAGGTTTAATGACAAGTAAACTTTTGTTAAAAGAATTTTACCCTCATCTTTTAGTAAAATATTAATCAAAACATTAGAGTTCTGAAATTTAACAATTTATTCATCACACTTATATAAATTAAAAATGCATCCTCATGATTTATAGATACCCACATTGTTAGTCCACTATTAAACTCAACCAGCACCAAGAATACAAGAAAAATAGCCGGTCCCAATATTTATGAGGCCCTAAGCAACAAATTGTAACGAGGCCCTTAAATATATTTTTTTAGCAAGTGTAGAAGTCTTTTTAACACTAATTATGATATATTCAAATTTAGTTTCTTATAACTTTTGAAAAATGAAATGATCAATTTTAGAATAAATAACTTTTTTTAATTTTCTAAAAATTAATTTATAAATTCTAAAGACATTTTATATGGTTAGCAAAAAATTATATGGCAAATTTCTTTGAACTTTTTTATGCATTGATTCTTTTTTTTTATTATTATTATTTTTGGTAGATAGTTTTTGTCTTGTTTTATATCTTGATACGTTATCAAATTAATATCTAGGTAAATTAAAGAATTTGTTCTTACATTAAATCCGGAGAATAAATCTGGTTAAAACAACAATGAAAAATTTTCCCTAGAGACCCAACTCATTAAAAAAAAAAAAAAGGAAATATTTAGAAGAGTTTTGAAGTTTTAATTTTTTTAGGCCTTTATAAACTGGAGATCCTAAGCAATGGCCAAGGCCAACCTTGCAAGATTTAAAAATAAAATAATAAAGAACACAAGATTTTTCGGTTTTAAGTCCCAGAAGTTCAATTACCGCTTCAAACACTTAATGCCCCGTTGAGCATGCCACTAACAGAGTCTTAAATCACAAGGCAAAAGTTATTTATAGATACCCACATTGTTAGTCTCACTATTAAACTCAACCAGCACCAAGAATACAAGAAAAATGGCCGGTCCCAATATTTATGAGGCCCTAAGCAACAAATTGTAAAGAGGCCCTTAAATATATTTTTTTAGCAAGTGTAGAAGTCTTTTTAACACTAATTATGATATATTCAAATTTAGTTTCTTATCACTTTTGAAAAATGAAATGATCAATTTTAGAATAAATAACTTTTTTTAATTTTCTAAAAATTAATTTATAAATTCTAAAGACATTTTATATTGTTAGCAAAAAATTATATGGCAAATTTCTTTGAACTTTTTTATGCATTGATTCTTTTTTTTATTATTATTATTTTTGGTAGATAGAAAAACAGAACAAAATATAGAACTAGGCAATAGTTTAATTATAGATCCATTCTATTTCTTAAACAAGAATGTAAGTTAAATACCCAAATAATTTGGGAGGAAATTTCTTTAAATTTTTTTAACGCATTGATTCTTCTTTCTTTTTTTTTTTGGTAGATAGAAAAACACAATAAAATATTAAATATAACATTAGGCAATAGTTTAATTATAGATCCATTTAATTTCTTAAACAAGAATGTAATTTAGGCCTCTTATTTAGACCAATTTTGTTGTTACTTTTTAAAAGTCTAGAGACCCAACTCATTAAAAAAAAAGGAAATATTTAGTAGAGTTTTGAAGTTTTAATTTTTTTTTTAGGCCTTTATAAACTGGAGGTCCTAAGCAATGGCCAAGGCCAACCTTGCAAGATTTAAAAATAAAATAATAAAGAACACAAGATTTTTCGGTTTTAAGTCCCAGAAGTTCAATTACTGCTTCAAACACTTAATGCCCCGTTGCGCATGCCACTAACACAGTCTTAAATCACAAGGCAAAAGTTGGATTATAGAAATTCTCATAGAAAGAATACAAAAAACGCTCAAACTATAGTAGAAAGCTAATCCACCCACTAAGAAGGGACTGTCAACTATAATATATAGTAACCATCCTCCATTACAAGATTTCACTAAAAAATTTATAGGGAATCAAAGATGACGACCAGTGAATAAGAGAATTATTTCAAAGGACTAAAGCTACTAGGGTTTATTCTCAACCCTAATGAGAGAAAAAAACACATTTAAGTAAAATAACCACATAACCTTGTTAACATGTTTCATTATCTAGTTGACACTTTCAATTGGTTAATAAAGCATGTTTCAATAACACATTTTTGCAAGAATTCCAGAAGCTTCGAAAGAGGTTAACACATGTGAGCCGAAGCTTGTGTATGGATCAATTCATTCGGCCATCATCAAATTGGGCCCAAAATTCAGCGACCAAAAACTACTTCACAATCTCCACATTTGCTGCAATTGGAGACCATACAAGAGGGAATACAAGTTAAACCAGCATAACTTCTTATGCTCACTAACATATTTCAAAAAATAGAAAAATATCAGTATTTTTCAAGGTTCAAAAGACTCTAGCGGTCCGTTGATATCGACTTTTTGGTCATAGAAATAGTAGCCTTCATATTGAAGTGTTGTCTCATGGAAAAACACTGCATTAAATGGACAGGCATGTGATGAGTTGATGTGTGTCACACGACACTGCCCTTATGAAAAGTGGTAACTACAAAAATATGAAAAATAAAAGATAAAAGTGATTCAAATAAGCGATATGAACAAGTTTAGAAACAACAACTAATATTCGACCAACCTTTCACTGTTGCTCAATGACAAGGGTCCCTCGAGGAGTAGGGTGCTTATGATATTTGTTGCTCATGTTAGCCTTATATAATATAGTTTATTTATGCATAATATTATTAGTTTCCTTTCTTTGGTAGGTTTCCTTTTAGTTTTGGCCTTCTTGTATATATAAACACAATTCTCGCAATAAAAACCTAGTTTTCGTTGGCTACTCAAGAATTGGTTCTTCTTCTCCTCCTCCATTTGGTTGATTCTTCAAATTAGTTTATATTGTTTACATGGTATCAAAACATATAGTTGAGTGAAATCTGTGAAGATAAATTGGTGAAAACTGCAAAAAAAATCACAGCAAAAAGTTCTACCAAGATAACTTCTCATTAACGAACCCATTTTCTTGTTTTTCGGCCAAATTAGACACTGTTGAGGAAACTAAGATCATATGTGTGCTTCGCAGATCGAGGAGAATCTTTTGATTAGGTGCATGACAGCGAACGCGACGAGTGAAGTCACACACAAAGAGTGTTACGGTGCGTGACGGCGCGACTTGGAATTTCGAGGTCACTTTAAAAGGCAGATTCTTCCTTGGTGAGTTTCTAATAATTATGTGGTATTAGTTCGATTATACTTGTATTGTGCAGTATATTCCGGTGGTAGTTAGAGGCGGTGCGTTGGTTGTCGTTGATTTTCTTAAAATTTGGTGATTTCTTTGATCCATAGTTGATTATTTGTTGATTCTATGATGGCTACTGAAAGGGATGATTAACTTCAAACCATTAGTGTCAGATTAAATGGTAAAAATTAGACATTGGTGTACCGTGATGAGGAACTTCTTAAAGGGAAAAAGATTGTAGGGATATGTTAGTGGAACTTTTGTGAGACCCAAGAACACCCTTGAGAATTATGTGATAGATTCACATAATTAGGAGTCAAACAATGTAAAACTTCTCACTTGAATTCATAATTCTGCTGTGCAATCCATACATAGTCGGCGAAATTTGAAACAACAAAGGAAGTTTTGGATCACTTTCAAAAATTATACAGTAAGTCTAACTTTGCAAAACAATATCAGTTTGAGATTGACTTACAGGCTTTATAATAGAAGGATATGAGTATTCTTGAGTTTTACACCGATATGAATTCAATTTGGGATGAGTTGGTTCTTACGGAATCAGCGGAACTGAGAGCGTGTGAAGATTATATTACTTTTAGAGAGGAGCGGCAATTAGTTCAGTTTTTTATGGCACTTAGCAGTGTTTTCGAGGGACTTAGAGACTCTATCTTGTATCGCACTCTATTTTTCTCAATTGATTTGGTAATTTTGAGTCCTTTTGCTATTTTTTAACATCTATTCACAAGCTATATGAACCATCTTCCTATAAAGAAGCTATTTTGGATCCTCTTTGGCAACAAGCTATGGTTGGTGAACTCTCTACTCTACATAAGATAGACGCTTGGAACTTGGTTGCATTACCTTTAGGTAAAAATGTTATTGTTTCTCGTTGGGTTTATAAGATTAAAACAAAAATCTGATGGTTCAGATGAGCATTACAAGGCTAGATTCGTTGCTAAGGGTTTTAATCAATAGTGTTGTCTGGATTTTGAGGAGACTTTTGCTTTTGTTGCCAAGATGAACACTGTTCTTACACTTATTGCAGTTGTATCTAATCGTCAGTGGAGTCTCTCTCAGTTGGATGTCAAAAATGTATTTTTGAATGGAAATCTACAAGATGAGGTTTATACATGTTCCTCATCCTGATCTTTCTCACTCCATGTATATTTTTGCAAGCTCAAGAAGGCATGTTGTACATCACCTCATTTGAACTAAGATAGGTAGTTGACCGAGTGTACTGGTGGCGGTTGATCGAGTCCCACTCAAAGTCATAGGGCAACAGCACCACCATATGGGCTAGTAGCATAACCGGCCAACTTAGGACTCATCAGTCAACTGGAATTAACATCTTGTTCGAATATTCTCCATGTTTTCCTCTATAACATATGTATCATAATGCCACATTAGCCATCTAAGCCTGAATACAAGGTAAAAAGTAACAAGTATGTGGAAGACGAATCATTTTCACATTCATACAATATAAATATCTATATTTTTCTCCATTATTTGCGAGTTGCCACAAGGGAAACCCCAGCCACTTTTTACAGTTTCTACCACCATCAACCATTATAATTAGCAAAGGAGGATCCATTCTACCACCATTAGTGGTGAATCATCATGGGTGAAGTGATGAAAACAAATATATAAGTGTGCCGATATGTTATCTCCGAAAGGTTGTTTCCCACCAGAATTTTGACACTCCAATACAATTTGAGGTGTCAAAATTTTAGAGGTGACACCTTGTAACTGTAGTGAGGTATCAAAATTTTAGTATGAAGACTTTTAAGAAAAATGCTTTATGAAAACAGCAAATCTAGACTTGTTGGGATTTTATCTGTGTAAAATGTACAGATGATAATAAAACAATAAAGGAACACACATCAGTAAAGCATAAAAACACGATAATTGTTCACCCATGGAGGGTTCAACGATCGGGATGTTCACTATGTGTTACAATAACCATTAAAAGAGAGTACAGTGTATATCAAACCCAAATCAGAACAAGTTTTGGTCAAGGATCTCTCAAATCTTAACCCTAACCTACGTACAAACCAAAACCCCAAAGACCTGAACTTGTATGCAGATCGATGATTCTAAGCCATAGCAGGACTAATTTACCAGGGTTACAGCAGTAAGTTAGGATTTCGTGATAGATCAAAGAATCATAATGATGATAAAGAATAAAAGACCTAAAAACTTGGGTGAGGAAAAAATTCTTGAAGCCAAATAGAAAAAAAAAATCTAAAAGTGTATCCAATCATGTGCCACACCAAATATTTTATTTAATCAAGAGTAAAAGCTAGCCATCGATCACAACAGACGGTCCAAATTTTCACTCAACTAGCACAATGCATGCCAATGTTAAATAGCGAATTGGGAATTACCACTTGCCTCATCCACTAATCTAACACGACAGTCCAAAAGAATGACCAAATTATCCTCCATAAGTCATGTATTTAAAAACACGTTTTTCCAAAATCTTGGTTATTACTTTATCTAAATAGGTATCCTATGTTATAGTTAATATGTTCTCTAGCTTATTTGTGTTAATTACCGTTCCCAAAATCTTTTTGGCATTGCCTAAATCTTTCATATCAAATTCAAATTTAAAAATGTTTTTAAGTCTTATTATCTTTGATTTGTTGGAGCTGGCTACCAGCATATATATGTAGAAAATAAACTTCATTAACACATTTAGTGTTGTTGTAATACAAACAGGACCATACTTATTTCTTTTAAAACCAATTTTTTAGAACATATGAATAAATTCTTTTATACCATTGCCTTCAACTCTTTTTGAGTTCGACTCATGTAAATATCTTCTTCTAATGTGCCATGCAAAAATGCAGTTTTATCATTTAAGTTCCAAATTGAATTGAACAACTAGAGCAAGGATTAACCTTATAGTCCAATTCCCACCTACTAATCTTGCTTTATATCTCAAAAGGTCGGAAGGATTATTTCCATCCTTCAATTTATAGATCTATTTTGCTTTGAACAATTCTTTGAATCTTAGGTTTCTTTACAAGTTTCCAAATTTTATTCTCATGATTTCATTTCCTCTTCCATTGCTCTTTTCCATTTTTAATTTAAGCCCATTCATAGCTTCTTCAAAAAAGAAGGTTCTGAATGTTTGAAGACCTTACCAGTAACTAAGGCATAATCAGTCAGATCGTGTGATTCATTTCCAGGGTTAGGTCTCGCTTGTTTCCCTTCCCTATCTATGACAAGTTGGTAATCTTGAATTCAGGTGTCATTTGTAGGGTCGACTGGGTTTTCAGGTTCAATTTCTGTGTGAGGCTCATTTACTTCACCTTCATTAGAGTCAACTTTATTTCCTTCTGTCAAGAGAACTTCAGTTTCAGTAATTTTAGATTAAGTATAGTTGAACATAGTCAATTTCACTTTACTTTGAGGACTCTTTATCATTTTCAGGTTCTTTAAACTTATCAATTTTGTGTTTTAGGCATGTCATTTCAGATTGATTATAAACCACATTTTCGTTGTTAATAATTTTAATGCCTTGTACTCCTAAAATTTACAATCTGTAACTCTTCACACCTTTAGGATAGCCTAAGTAAACACATTTAGTTGCTTTGGGATCTAATTTTCCCTCGGTTAGATGTGTAAAGCTGCACACCTAAAATACTCTAATGTGTGAGTGGCTTTCTAGTCCAAAGTTGCTGAGGAATTTTTTAACTCAATAGAACTTGATGAAGATATGTTTATCAGATATGGCGCAATACATATTGCTTCAGCTCAGAAGCCTTTAGCTAATCCTAAACTAATCAGCATACACAAAAAATGGCTTTGATACCATATTTGTTGGGATTTTATCCCAAAAATTACTAATGATGAAAGATAATAAAAGAACACACATCAAGAAAGCATAAAAACATGAGGATTGTTTACCCAATTCAGCAAATGCCTAATCTGGGGGCTCAACTTTCAGCACGTTCACTATGTGAACAATAACTTTCAAAAGAGAGTACAATATCTATCGAACCCAAATCGGAACAAGATTGGTCAATGATATCTCAAATCTTAACCCTAACCCCAAAGACCTGAACTTGTACACAGATCAACAACCAATATTCTAGGCCCAAAAACACTGTAGCGGGACCAATTTACAAGGGTTACAATGGTGAGTTAGGATCTCATGAGAGATCAAAGAATCGGAAGGAAGAAGAAGAAGAAGACCAAAAAAATTAGAAAGAGAAAATTTTGGAACCCAAACAAAGAAAAATCTAAAGTTTATCCAATCGTCTACCACACCAAAGGTCATTTTTTACCATGAGAAAATCCCAACCATTGATCACAACAGACAACCCATATTTTCACTCAACTAGCACAATACATGCCAATGTTAAGCATTCAATTTGGGCGGTGCCACATGGGCCAACCACTATTCCAACACGGCAGCCCTAAAGAATGACCAAGTTATCCTTGGTGCATTCAATTTGGGTGGTGCCACATGGGCCAACCACTATTCCAACACGGCAGCCCTAAAGAATGACCAAGTTATTTTCCATAAGTGGTGTATTGAGAAACATATCCCTCCTCTTAAAAGGCAATCCCTGATCACCATTCATTTATGTCACACAAGTTTTCACATTAACCCAATTTCATTGTGGTTTTGCTATAGTATAATAATAATTGCTAAATATAAATTTATTGACTAATTGATATTTTATAAATATCTTCTATGTATATTTTCTTGAAGAGGAACGAACAAGAGTGAATCTGAGATTCACTGTTCATTTTTGTCGCATTTGGTTTTCACATGCATCCGATTTCAAACCGGTTTGGCACTGTTGCATATGCCGACTTAATTTTATTATAAAAAATATATGTTTGCAAACCGACTCCACTTTACAGCCCTAAAGAATGACCAAGTTATTTTCCATAAGTGGTGTATTGAGAAACATATCCCTCCTCTTAAAAGGCAATCTCTGATCACTATTCATTTATGTCACACAAGTTTTCACATTAACCCAATTTCATTGTGGTTTTGCTATAGTATAATAATAATTGCTAAATATATATTTATTGACTAATTGATATTTTATAAATATCTTCTATGTATATTTTCTTGAAGAGGAACGAACAAGAGTGAATCTGAGATTCACTGTTCATTTTTGTCGCATTTGGTTTTCACATGCATCCGATTTCAAACCGGTTTGGCACTGTTGCATATGCCGACTTAATTTTATTATAAAAAATATATGTTTGCAAACCGACTCCACTTT
>CAIGRP010004618.1:0-29292 GCA_903798385.1 Fraxinus cuspidata
TACATCGACCGCATGCACTGGACTACTATGTGGTCGCATAGTAGTGACTTTTGCCTCCTTCTTCCTCCGCTTGAATTAAGTTGCTCCAACCCGTTTCGACCATCGATCCCAATATGAAACTTGTTCCATTCTTTGCCAAGATCACCATGTCGTCAACCATAGCTTGAACGAGCAACCCCATCGCTTTTTCACTCGCTTTGCTCTCAAACGTGTCATCAGGCCTCCTACGATAATCAACGGGTCTCGTCCTGGGCTCGACTTTGTCGAGCTCGACAGCTCGACTCCTGGATCATATCAATTGCTATCCAATCCACAACTTGCCATTGACTTTTAGCTTGGGCCATCATCCACCAGTAAGGCACGTGTCTTTAAATGAGATAAAAACTCTGTTGACTGGACAAAGAGAAGTGATTGAGATCAGGCTAGGCGAATTTAGGGATGAAATAAACGTGAGGTTCATGGTATCGAAAAAGAAATGAAGGATCATGTGTGTAGTATGAATGAGCATGTGTCCAATCACATCAATGTGATTAAATGTAGGTTTGACGATGTAGCTGTAGAAATTGGGAGACACAAGGTGAGTGATGAGTATAGTGGATTTGGTTGTGATGATTGTACGTCCAGTTGATATCTCTATTTGTAATCCGTCGAATGATGTTTCCACAATCACAGATTCCCCTAATGTCAATGCTCCACCTCCATACTGACCTCGATCCTAAGAGTGAAGATGCCCAGTGCTAGCAGGAGGACTCCTTTCTTACGTTCCAGTAATAAAAAAGGTAAGAGAGATGTGTATTTCGTTTAAAATGTTGTTGGAGTATAGCATTATTTGTTAAGAAAAACATTTGCAACGTCATTTTGGGTACCATAATTAGGCAGTTTTTTTATTGATGGTACAGTTCGATAATTTGATGTAAAATTGAAATCGAGGTAACACTAATGTTGTTTCAGAGTGGCTTGTTATTCAGTTCTTATATTGAGTTATCATTTTCAAATTGTCGTTCCTGAAAATTGAAATATCTATTGTCGAGATTAATAGGTATTTAAGGTTGAGAACAACACTTCAAATGTCAAGAAATGCATGAAATATATAGAACTCTCATGATCGGAATGAAATCTCGTTCTACATAAATGAAGTGTCAAATGTTGAGATAAACATGGTCCAAATGTCGATAACTACTTTTCTTATGACAAGAACGTCATGAAATGTCAAGAAAATATTCAAACCAATTAATAGACTGGTAAAATGACAATTAGACTAAAAAAGTGTTAAAACCAACAAATTGGACTTACAAGCTCCTCAATATGATTTTGATCAAATGTGTGTTATAAATCCATCATTTGAAACAATGTAATGATAAATATAGTATTGTGTTGACTTCATAAGCACGTTGGTAATAAATACAACTTTACATTTGGGATGAGAAGCACAAGGTCTAAAACCTATGTTTTCAAACAAATGTCAGTTAATTGTAATTAAAGTAGGAGTTGGTGTGTAGTCTTGTAATGCAATTACACCATGTTTACTCCTCTATATAAACATGCATATAGCTTTAAATACAATATTCAAACATAATTCTTGTGTGAAGAAATTCCTAGTTGTAAGAAAAAACATATCTTGATTGAGATTCACTATCATTCTAGTTTGACTAGTATTTAACATCAGTGTATCCATGAACTCTCAGTTCATTTTCTCCATATAAAATTTTCTTAAAATTTTATCTATGTTGATTGAGATGAGTTAAGCAATCTTTTAAATTTATCTCTATAAATCAAGTTGTTTCTTCCATATCTTTCATGGAGAAATTATTTGACAACCATAATTTCAACTATTGAAATACATGGACATCATTTCCTCTTAATAATATGTCTTATACATATAATATCAGGAATACAGAAATGCTCCTACTATCTTCTTGTAGACTCATGAACCATCTTTATTTTTGATAAAATCAAACCCTTTGATTTTCTCATCAAAGCGTAGATTCCAGTTCCAAGAGGCTTACTTCAATCCATGTATAAATTGATTAAACTTGCATAACTTGTAGGAATTTTTGGATTCAAAACTTTTGAGTTGCATTTTGTACACTTCCTCTTGTAAGTTCCTAATAAAGAATGAAGTTTTGACATCCATTTTCCAAAACTCATAGTCATGGTATGAAGTTATTTCAAGTAAAATCCAAATGGACGTTAGCATGGATATAGCTTATGCGGTTTCGTCAAAGTCAACACCTTGTCTTTGCTTGTAACCTTTTGTTACTAGCATTTCTTTGTGTGTATGGATGTTCCCATTGATGTCAACCTTTTTTTTGTAAACCCATTTACAATCTATGGGATTTATCCCATCAGGAGGGTCAACCAAGGTTCAAACCTTGTTTTTATACATTGAGTTCATTTCGGATTTTATGGTCTCCTGCCATCTCTTTAAGTCAACATTTGATTTTGTTTCTACATAATTCGTAAGTTCATCATCCTCGATTAGTAATACATGATTAGTAATCATGAATTCATACATTCTAGGAGATCGAATGGTCCTACTTGATTTACATTGAGCCGAAATGTCCTCATGAGTCTGTATGTCTTGATTAAGAGTTTGTACTTCAGCAGCAGGTATGAGATCCTACTCTGGTTCATCTAATTGATCAACAATATTTGTGGATTCATGAACTTCTTCAAGTTCTTCTTTGCTTCCACTACCCTCTTCTAAAATGAACTATATCTCTAGAAATACAACATAACTTGAGATGAATACCTTCTTCTCAGCAGCATTATAGAATTGATATCCAATTATCTCTTTTGGGTATTCCACAAATATATATTTATCGGATTTAGTCTCAAACTTATCCGACTCATTGGCTTCACATAAGCGTCGCAGTCCCATACTTTCATATGAGATAAGTTGAGCTTTCTTTCTTTTCGTAACTCTTATGGAGTTTTGTCAATAGATAGGACAAGATTTAGTGTGTAGCACACATCAATTAGTGCATGACCCCAAAATGGTTTTGGGAGGTTTGCATGGCTCATCATTGATCGCACCATTTCTAATAATGTGTTGTTCTTCCGTTCAGATACACTATTATGTTGCTGTGTATGTGACAAAGTTCACTACAAGAGAATCCCATTCTCTTTTAGATAATTTAAAATTTATCATTTTTCAGATATTCTTTGCCTCAATCAAGTTTTAGTGTGAGAATACATTTTACCTATTTGTTTATCTATTTCTAGCTTGAATTCCTTAAACCTTTCAAGAGTTTGATGCTTAAATTTCATCAAATATACATGATCATTTTTAAAATAGTTATCAGTAAATGTGATGAAATAAGAGAAATCTCATCTACCATTAATTGACACGGGTACACATATATCACTATGTACTAGACCCAGTAATTGTGGAAATTTTTCATATTTTCAAGTAAAAATGGGATTTGATCATTATGACTAACAAACATGATTCAGATTTGTCAAATGCTTCCTCTTAGTGCGTTAGAGGAGTCAACAACAAAAAGTTGCCCACTACTAGCTCTAATGTTAACTTAACAGCCTAAAACATGTTTAGCAACTCGAGGAGTGTGCACTAGAGCTTATTTATATTTAAAATTCATATTTAGTTATGAATAGCTCTCTTGCTGAGCTTGTAGAGCCAAGTCAATACTTAGTTCATGATCAATGATTGAATTCAATTGAAAAAAATTCTCAATATAGCCATTCATCTTCAGTACATGAGCGCTAATTAAAGATTCTTCTGCCATTAAACCGGAGTATACTTGCTAGTAAATTTCATATCTTTCCACAGATAATTGTTCATCATTCAACTCCTTAAGATGAAAATCATTATGTTAGCATTTATATCCACATATTGCTTTTATAACTCCAGTAACATATTTGCAAGTATCACACATGTTACAATACTATCGTCATCACTATATTTATTATCGTAGTCATCTCTTCCTTAATCGAGCCAACAACGTGTCTCTAAAAAAGGCTACTCAAGAACATAACCAATTTTCTCATGCCTGAGAACGATTCTCTAATTATGATGCAAATCAAGCAAATTTGATTTGATTGTTGACGTCTAGTATGCCTCTCAAAAACATATGTTTACTCATAATTCAATAAATGTAAATGACGAAAATAAAAGAATAATATATAAAGCGCATCAATTATTTTAACATAGTCTTTTATTAAATTAATCACGCTCTCACTATTTAACTCAAATTTATGGCACTATCACATAAATTTATGGAATCCATACTTGACTCCCAGTGAGCCGAGATCCCATTTGTTATATTAAGACTTTAAGTGCACTCAACAAGCTTTAATAAAATATTTAGGTAGATGCTATTATCAATTATATCTATATACAACTCCTAAATCATTAAGCATCGACTCTTTATCCGCACACATCATATGTGTTAGTTTAGCATGCCCCTAGAATTTATTTCATTGATTAGACTCAATAAAAGATAAATTTTAGTTAAGTCAAACCCATCATTCAAGAAATATCTAATATTTCATAGTATCAAACATGTTCATAATAGACCAGTCTTAAGTGTACTCAACAAGTTGAGATCGATTGAAGACTGATTTTTCTCTATAATGATGGAAGACAAACATCAATCTGATATAATATTTTAACGAAGGTTTTATCGTGCATAGGTTTCATCATAATATACATACATACGTACGTACGTACTTACGTACGTATAAATATGGACTATTATGGACATTTACTATCTAATTTTTCCGAGCAATAAGGAAGATTAGTTTGTCAGATCCTATAGAGTATTAATTGACTCATACAATACGTCATCTCTATGGTCTCCTTATTTTTTTCTTTCTTCAATTACTTCAGCTATAATCTATATCATGTATTAGTTGGCATGTAAACATAAGAATTGGACATACAGGCGAATAAAATTACATCAGACTCGCATGTTCAAAATAAATAAGAGCTCACAATCCCATAAAATAACAAGAATAAAACTACAACACATCTACAAGGTCGATGCCATAATCATCCACTAATAAAACATTCATCATATAAATGCTTTCTTATATAATATCTAATATTATATACATATATGTTTCAAGTTTCTAACAATTAAGGTCGTTTAAACTAATTTAGACAAATAGATCGGAACAATTAAAAAATTAATTAATCAATTAATTTAATTAGCGAGTTTATTAAATTAAAATCAATTTTAAGTAAATGTCGAATTAGAGTCCAACTCTAATTCCACAATTATAAAGCGGACTTATTTAATTAAAATCATATTTTAATTACATACCAATTTAGAGTCAAACTCTAATTTCAAAATATTAGGACGAACCAAATTAGATTCCAACTCCATTTCAAGAAAAAAATTAGGACGAGATAATTTAATTAAAATAAAATTATAATTAAATGTCAAATTAGAGTCTAACTTTAATTTCAAGAATATATTAGGATGGATAATTTAATTAAAAACAAATTTTAATTAAATACTAAATTAGAGTCCAACTCTAGTTATAATTGAATTAACATTTCAATTTAGGATAAAACTCATAAATAAATAAAAAATTCAATTTATGGTCAAATTTTAATATTTAAACTAAAATCGAATTTTGACTAAAATATAAAAATTGTTAATTTTAAATATAATTTTAAACGGGTCAAAGTTAATTAAAATTCAAAGTTTGGTCAAACCCCATTTGAAAATAAAATTTAAAAACATTTAAAATTTAAATTCAAAACTCCTTTTGAAAATTGACCTCGGAGATAAAATTGCAAGCATGGGCCTATAATTTCATAAATTGGACACAGGTCCTCGTCCCCAATCAAATCACCTAAACCCTAAAAAAAATTTAATTCCCTTACGATGCCGACAACTGGCTCAACTGTGTGTGGTTTAAACGACGGTGTGTCGCGGACAGCTTTTGCACCAAAATCGCGCATTGCTGCAATATACGACAAGTAGCGCCATGCTGCAGTTTATGGTAGCGTGAGCATCGCCACTGCATGCACTCAAGGCTCGTGCACTACAGAAACACTGCTGTCGTAGAAAAAGTCCGCCCCTCGTCACCTGTGTCTATGCTTGTGCCTGTACCCTCGCTGACGACATTTCTACCTGATCCATTTTTCGACCTTTTTTATTTTTTAATTAAATTCCTAGAAACAAGAAATCAACAATCAACTTTTGATTGTTCAAACATGCAAAATAGTTTCTAATAATCGCAAAGTATACTCTGATACCGCTATTGGGAATTCACTTAACATACACAACGGAAAACTAAAATAATTTCAATTCACACCAATGATCTTCTTTATGTTTAGATAGAAATCATGATAAAAATATACATTTGCTAAATTACGCAAACTTATGATCTGAAATTTACAGCTCTCCAATTGTCCAGCCTCAACTGGAAATCTACCCAGAAAATAAGAATAAGAGAATTAGGAATTCTCTTTTCTTATGCTAGTAAAAATATGAATCGTATTCTAATTTTCTGAAAACCTAATAACTTATTAATATAGGTCCAAGTGGGCTTGATCCATCTTTTAATCTTAATCCGGTTCAATATTTAATTAATCGAATTAATTAAATTTGGTTCATGAATTAATTAATCTAATTCGGGCATATTAACAAACAATCCAATTCATTATCTTTTCAACACTTATTAATTAATTAATTGGTGAATCTCATCCTTCTGGTTTTTCTTTTATGTGTGACCCATTAGGTTCCCGATGTCGATGCTCAATTGCGTGAATTATTATTTTGATATAATCAAAATCGATAAATTACAAAATCTCATTTTAATTTATCATCAAATTTACACCCGTCCTTCCAAATTGACATCTAGTAATGTGTGAGGGTAATAGACTTGACGAAAAATGTCACGTGATATGACAAAGCCAAGTTTGTTCGTTTACCGTGAAATTATAATCTGGTGGGTATCGAATCCAACAAATAATAAATGCTCGCTCTCTTGAAATATAAACTGCAGCAAGGGTGAGCAAGATCGTATCCACAAAGATTGGTTAGATTTAATTCTTCAATAATTAGGAAAATAAAAGAAAAGGAAGGGGGGATGAGGTTTTGGATTGTTGTGAATTAAAACAAATTAAATTTAAGCAACTTTTCTAGAATGCAAATTAAAGAGAAGATCAATATTAGTCGAATATCCAGCCCAATGTATAATCTCAGAATTGATTCGAAGGATCGATCATTTTGCAAAAAATAAATTCTTTATTCTTTCGCCAAATTGATTATGGTCATTGATACGATCTAATAANCCAAATTGGTTATGGTCATTGATACGATCTAATAACCTATGTTTCCTTACTTTCTCGACAATCAAGAGACACTCTTTGACTATTTCTCTTGTCAATGAACAATCCTAGACATGATCTTATGATTTAATTTACAAACATCATTAATCTTTAGAGAGGCTACCAATTCTAACCAACAAATACACAAGTGTGATTCATTTAAGCTAGATTATATATCTCCGTAACATAAATTGAAAACCCTATTTCTAGTCTAATTCTAATCATCCTCAAATTTAACAAAATCCTTTATTTACATAAGGGGTCCCTCTAAGATATTATATTCTCATTCCTTTTGGAAAATAGGTATAGTCTTCCAAGTCTTCCTTCACAAAAATCCTGCATATTAGTCTTTGGCCGTTCGGGTTAGTAAGGGTTACCTTCACCTTAAGAAAACGTCGCTTCAGCGTTGTGCACTTTCTCTTTTTTCTTTTGAGCTTCAATTATGCTTTTCAAAACTTGTGAAATTGAGTCCAATTTGATCTAACTCCTTCTTATAACCATTAAAACACAAATACAACCAAAATTAAAAACTTGCATGATTGTAATCATCAAAATATGAGGAAATATTACAAATTAAATAGCTATTACCTATTCTATCATATTCCCCCACACTTAAACAATGCTTGTCCTCAAGCAATCAATAGCTAAAGTTTATCAATTGTTCTCCCATCTTTCAACAACTCAAACCATCGCGCCTGAAAGGTTTAAGTCTCAACACCACGAGGAAGTAGCAAGAAAATAGAGTAAATTTCCACTTACCAACACAAATGACCAATTACTTTGACAATTTCTCGAAAGCTATATGTAGTGGGATTTGACACCCTTGCATTAGATTCACTTCAATATGCTCAAAAGTGTTTAGGGTGTCAAGAATATACTCTCAAGTCAAGACATAGAAGACCCTTACCATATGCTTGCTAATATATCACATCGGTATCACCAATGGTTTGAATGCGAAGTAAGGGTCTTAAAACATGTTGTAACGGGGCTTGGGTAAGGTGGGATAAGACGGATTTCTTTTTGGCTATAACATTGAAGTAATTATACAAACTTCTTCACAAAAGCTCAGTTAAACTTCATGTACTTCTTTTAATCAAATCAAACCCGAACAATTTAAAAATGCACTTCTTTGCTTCACACAGTCATCCCTTGGAAAGTGTATTACCTATCTATATATACCACTCATACCAATTTACTAGGGATATCAGGGATGATTGCATTATGACCGTTCATTAACACGTCAAATTTGGAGACTAAACTCTTTTTTTTTTTTTCAAGCATGTAGACTGCAACTTCAATACTTTATCCCCAACATTTCTTTCTTACTCCCATCTGAAAAATACAATGAGACTCACAAATTAAATCCTTGATTCTCAATATCTTTCAATTTTTCCAAGAATAAGTTAAACTTCAAGTATCATGTGAACAAGACTAAATATTTCTTCAATGCATGGTTCAAAAGAAGGGAAGATTAGCAACATAAATAGGATATCTATTGGCTTGTATTGTGGTTAATTTTCAACAAAGAGGCTAAAGCTCAAAAGTGGCTATCTAGGGGTATAATTCAAGGTAAGCTTTTTAAGATAGCTAAATTTGGCTTCACTTAAACGCCCTTACTTATTTAATGTATCCAATTACCAAAGGGACATCTTGATATGCATAACAAAGCAAGTTCTAGAATAATTCAACTACGTACGACAATCACACAATCAAAGAGATGGAGCATGATGTAATGTAAATGCTCAGAGGCCCAACAACTCACAAAATGGGGTTAACGTGCATCAAATCCCACACATTCTTAAGTCAAGCAACCATCAAGAGCAATCAATCACAACGCAGTAAACAAGGATTCAACTACTTATGCTAATTCCTCATTGTGTCTCAAAATGATACCAGAATTAAAACTAAAATTAAAGTTCAACTAAAATAGAATGAAAGCAGGATTCAAATTCAAGGCAAAATTATAGCAAGAACCCTCCCCCACACTTACTCCAGACATTGTCCTCAATGTAACAAAATAGAAAAAAATATATATATAAAGAAAAGAAACTATTTAAAAAAAAATAGAGGACTCCTCTGAAGATATTTAGATGCTAGGTGGTGGTGAAGGTGGAGTGAATTTCATGTGAGCAAAGAAGACTGTCATATTCTTTTCCATCCTTGCAAGTTAAAGCTCGAGCTTTGCAAACCGATCATCATACAACCTTTGGAAGGTGTTGTGGAGCTTGAAGGTCGATAAGGAACTAAGGACCATTCATTACTCATAGTTTTTGGAATTGTACGTGTTGGTCGAGATGCAATAGGTCCTGGTTCATGGAAATCCTATACGCCTGCTTCCTTCGAAACTAAACCCATTGTCTCCGAACAACATAAGTCCAATGGTTGCATCTCACAAGCAATATGAAGATCATTGTCATTAGGATCAATTAAATTTTCATGCACAGCTAAATGAGTAATCAAAGAACCCAAAATTAAAGGACGTTGGTTGGTTATAACAATGGCAAACTGGAAGGTTAACCAATATCCAAGATTCACCTTGATCTTCTTTTGCAAACACCACATGAAATAAAATTTAGATTTGGCCAAAATCGTAACAGAATCTTTCCTACCTGAAAAAGTAAATGCAAGAAACCTATGAATGTATTTCAAAGCAGGATCACGAAGATAGGAATCTTTAGATTTACTCGGGTCATAGTAGTTATAAGTAGACAGTGCTTTATATAAACTAACCGGTTCAAAATTCTCACTGTAGTCACAAGCACTGTTCATATACTCATCGGTTGCAGCATATTCCTCATTGATAAAGCCAAAAGCAACATTAAATTCAGTAATTGAAGGCTTGAACTCTTTCCCCATAAGTCTAAATTGAACTACCCTTGGGCTACTAAGCGTGAGGTTTCTTAAATTTAAAAGTAGTGTAAAACTCTTTGACAAATTCAATATAGGCCAGACATTGAATTGAAAAATAAGTTTGCCATACTATATTGTCAATTAATTCAAGCACGTTTGTCTCAATATGTAAAGCAACCATAGTTGGTTTATGAATGTACTTACAAGGGATGATAGGCTTACCACAAATTGTCCTTTTTCTTTGTAAATTGCAAGTGTCCATTCAAATCAGACTCGAAAGGTGGAAGTATATGCATTCCCTTACCAATTTGACCCTTTTTTGTGCGGGTAAAGTGCTAACCTCGGTGTTGGTTCAGGTTCTTTGCGCTTGGATTCGGTCGAGTGGAATTCCTAGAGTTGACAGGGGTGTTGGAGGTGCCCTTTTGTTTTCCCATGGGTAATCTAGGTTTTCGGCGAGTGGTTTGTGGCGATTGAAGAGGCGAAAAGGGGAAGGGGACGGTGGTTGGTGGCGGACAAGAGGAGAGAGGGAAAGAAGGATAGTGAGATTAAAGATTTGAGATTTTGGGTGTGTCCGTTTTTATTTTGCCTTTTCTAAATTTTTTTATCCCTTAAACCCGAGAAGCACCGTGAATAAGGCATGGGCATGCCTTATTTTGGTTTCATAGATTCTTTTACAAGCTCGCCCACTGCTTAATAAACGTTGACCCTAGCCCATTTGAAACAAGATCAATTACACCTTAACGAATTAAAAAGGTCATAAAAAATAATAAGAATAATGAAATAAAGATAAAATTGATTGCTAATACTAAAGAAAAATTTGGGTTGCCTCTCAAAAGCGTTTTTCTTTAACGTCTTTGGCTAGATGTTGCTATTTCTCAATCGGTATAACTTGGGCATTCTAAACTAGTTTGATCAACATTATACACTTGAAAACCTTCGTAAAAAGGTTTCAAGCGATGCCCATTGACTTTAAAAGTCTTTCCAGTATCCAAGCTTTGAATTTCGACTGCACCATGAGGAAACATATTAGTAACCAGGAAATGTCCTATCCATCTAGAACGCAACTTACTAGGAAATAGTTTAAATTTAGAATGATAAAGTAAAAATTTTTGATCAATAGAATTTTTTTCCTAGAAATCATTTGATCATGGAAGGCCTTTGTCTTTTCTTTGTAGATCTTCGAATTCTCATAGGCATCGTTGCGGATCTCCTCCAACTCTTGTAGTTGTAATTTCCTTTGGTTACTCGACTCATTCATTCATTCTCATATTGTAATGCTTAACAGCCCAATATGCCGTCTGTTCTAGCTCTACTGGAAGGTGACATTGTTTTCCAAATACCAAGCGGTAAGGAGACATACCTATAGGAGTTTTGTAGGCTGTTCGATATGCCCAAAGTGCATCATCGAGCCTTAGAATCCAATCCTTCTTGTTCGGGTTGATAGTCTTTTCAAGTATGGATTTAATTTCCCTGTTGGATACCTCACTTGTCCATTTGTTTGTGGGTGATAAACAGTAGAGATACGGTGAGTAACATTGTATTTCTTTAATAAACTTTCCACCACTCTATTGTAAAATTGAGTCCCATGATCACTAATGATAGCCTTTGGTTTCCCGAACCTAAAAAAGATATGAGATTTGACAAAATCTACAATCACTTTAGCATCATCGGTCCGGGGTAGCATTTACTTCCACCCACTTTGAAACATAATCTACATCAAGAATAATGTAAACATTATTATAAGAAGAAGGAAAAGAGCCCATGAAGTCAATACCCCACACATCAAATATTTCACAAACAAGAATAGGGGTAAGTGGCATTTGATCTCTACGTCCTATGGTTCCAGTTTCCTGCATTGTTCACAAGACTTGTAAAACATGAATGATTCATGAAACAAAATAGGCCAAAACAATTCATACTCTATTACTTTACGGGCTGATCTCTTAGGACCAAAATGACCCCTACAAGCATGATAAAATTTTAAAATTGAAGGAATTTCTTGTTGGGGCACACACTTGCGAATAATTTGGTCAGAACAATGTTTCTACAAGTAAGGGTCATCCCATACATAATATTTAGCATCAATTTTTATTCTATCTTTTAGAGCTCTAGACAAATCATCTGGTAGTGTTTTAGTAACCAAATAATTAACTATATCAGCGTACCAGGGGACTCTATCTTGAATGGAAAAAAGATACTTATCTAGAAAACTGTCCTTCAATGGTGATGGTTCCTCACTTGTGATTAATCTATTGACATAAGCAGCGACCAAATTTTCTGTACCCTTTTTATCACGTATATCTAAGTCAAACTCTTGTAGCAAAAGAATCTACCGAATAAGTCTATTTTTCGCCTTCTTCTTCGAAAACAAGTACTTTAGAGCCGCATGATCAGAATAAATAATCACTTTAGTGTCAAACAAATATGGACTAAATTTTTCTAAAGCAAAAACAACAGCTAAAAGTTCTTTTTTCGTAGTTGAGTAGTTGCGTTGTGCACTGTCAAGTGTCCTGGAGGCATAATAAATGGCATGATGGGCTTTTCCAAGTCTTTGTCCAAGCACATCACCTACTGCATGATTACTCGCATCATACATGATTTCAAATAGAATGCTCCAATTCGGGGGCTGGATAACTGGTGTTGAAGTGAGCATATCAAATGCACCTTTACATGCCTTATCAAATTCAAATACCACATCTTTTTGCAGAAATTTACACATGGGCTGAGTGATCTTGGAAAAATATTTGATAAAGCGCTAATAAAATCTGCATGTCCAAGAAAAGAGCTAACTCCCTGGACATTTGTGGGGTAAGGCAAAGATTTAATAATTTCTATCTTAGCTTTATCAACTTCAATACCCCTAAATGATACAATATGACCCAGAATAATGCCTTGATCAACCATAAAATGACACTTCTTATAATTCAAGACCAGGTTTGTTTCTATGAATCTTCTAAGCAATTTTTGGAGGTAACTTAAACATGCATCAAAAGAATCACCGTAGACTGTAAAATCATCCATGAATACCTCTATGATGTTCTCCAAGTAATTTAAAAATATACTAACCATACACCTCTAGAACATAGCAGGGGCATTGCAAAGTCTGAATGGCATTCGTATGCAAAGGTACCAAAGGGACATGTGAATGTGGTTTTCTCTTGATCTTCAGGTACAACTGGAATCTGATGAAAACCTGAATAACCATCAAGACAACAATAATGAGTACGATTGGCTAACCGTTCAAGTGATCTTTTCTAGTTGTTGTATTTAACTTCCTATAATCTATACACACCCACCAACTATTTTCAACACGAGTAGGCACTGTCCATCCAATAGCTACTTTATACTCTCTAAGAACCTGAATTAATTTTTTTTCCTCCAAGGTAGAGAGTGTTTTAGAGATAATTATTGGAAGAGTTTCTCCTTCTCCTAAGAACACATACTTTAGAGGGGTTTCAAGTCCAATTTCGGTGCTTGCATAACAGAAGGAAGAATTTTTATGTGAGAAAGAGGCAATTCAATTTGAGATACATTATACCTTATAGGTTTAAGTGACTCTAGTTCGTGAGTTGCGTCTTGCAAGTCATAATCCAACACAAACTTCTTTATAGCTTTTTCTAGTCCTCCAAGAGTGAGGCACTTGCTAAGTACAGCTTTCAACTTATCATCATCAATAAGATCAAAAAATTTTGTGCTAAAGGGTCAATAATATCCAACACATAAATATGGGACACATCACTAGGATATCTCATGGAATCATAGATATTAAATTTAATAATTTCACTGGTACACTCCATTGTGAGTGTACCAATATCCACATTAATCTTTGTCCTAGATGTTTTCGAGAATGGCCTTCCTAATAGGATTGGTATAGGATTAGAAAAGTTATCTTCTTCCATATTAAGCACATAAAAATCAGAAATCTTCTTCCATATTAAGCACATAAAAATCAGCAGGAAAAACCATTTGATTAACTTGCACTAGAACATCTTCTAAGACTCCCTCAGGATACATATTAGACCTATCAGCAAGTTGAAGAATCACATCTATTTCTTTCAATGGACCATTATTCAAAGATGAATAAATAGAAAGAGCCATGACATTTATCGAAGCTCCTAGATCTATCATTGCTTTATCAATCCTAACATTACCTACTTTAGAAGGAATATTGAACATACTTGGGTCTTTGCATTTGGGAGGTAATTTCTTTTGAAGGATGGCTGAAACATTCTCTCCCATGCTTACCTTTTCATTACCTTTCAACTTCCTCTTGTTGGTGTACAATCCTTGAGAAATTTAGCATATCGAGGCACCTGTTTAATTGCATCAAGTAAGGGAATATTTACCTCAATTTTGTGAAAGGTCTCCAAGATTTCCTTCTTCCTTTTTTTTTTTGGATTTATTCAATCTTGTAGGAAAATGAGGGTTTGTCACTAAAATTTTTGGTTTGTCTCTATTGAGGCTTTCAGACCGGTCGGTTTGACGTTGAGAGATAGCCTCATTTCTAGCTTCTTCTTCTGAGTTGCCTTGCTTCATCTTGCTAGGTTCTTTCAATTCTTTCCCACTCCTCAATGTAATTGTACTAGCATTTTGTTTTGGATTAACAACAGTTTGTGGAGGCAATTTACCTTGAGATTCCAATCTGTTCACAGTTGATGCCAATTGACTCACTTGATTCTCCAAGTTTTGATACCTGTCATAGTCTCCTGTTGAAATTGTTTTGTGTTAGTTGCAAGTGATTTAACAATTTCTTCTAGAGACTTACCTGAACTTGACGAAGGTTGCTATGGTGGAGAAACGTGTCGTCTGGGCTAGAATTGCTAGAATTGTGATCCTACCCCATAATTAAAGTTAGGGTGATTCCTCCATCCTGGGTTGTAAGTGTTTAAATAAGGATCATATTTCCTTTATGGTAGGCCTAAAAATCTTTCAACTGCATTAGCCTACTCAAAAGAATCTTCTTGAAGTGTAGGACACATATCAGTTGGATGGCCAGTAGCAGTACAAATTCCACAAGCGTTAACCTACTGCATATTTCCTATAGCGATTTGTTGAACAAGAGAGGTTAACTTAGCTATTTGGTTTTCAAGGGAGGATACATTTACCTCATTTACCCTTCTCAAAGGGATTTCTTGTCTAGATGTAAATTGTTGTGAGTTGGCAGCCATGATGGAGATCAAATCTCTAGTGACAGTGGGGGATTTTGTTCACTATAGTACCCCCGCTAGTGGCATCCACCATCTTCTTCTTCATGGGTAACAATCCCTCATAGAAGTATTGAATGAGTAGTTGTTCAAAAATCCCATGTTGAGGACAGCTTGCACACAGTTGCTTGAATCTTTCCTAATATCCATGAACGGTTTCTGTATCTTTCTGTTTGATTCCACACATTTTCCTTCTGATGTTTACAGCTCGTGAAGTTGGGAAAAATTTATCAAGGAACAATCAGATCATTCCTGTGCATGTGGTTATAGAGCCTGGAGGTAAATACAATAGCCAATCATTCGCTCTCTTTACTAATGAGAATGGAAAAGCCCGCAATTTAATTTGTTCCTAGGTCACTCCTTGTGGTTTCATGCTTGAACACACCACGTGGAATTCCTTTAAGTGCTTATGAGGGTCTTCATTCTCAAGACCATGGAATTCAGGGAGCAAGTGGATCAAGCCAGATTTTAGTTCAAAGTCCACCTCCAAAGTAGGGTGTTGAATACCAAGTGGCTATTGATTTACATTTGATGCAGCCAATTCCCTCATAGCTCTTTCTTCATTGGCCATTGCTTGCTCTGCTTCAGAATCGCTAGATGAATAACTAGATGAATCAGCAAGGTTGAGTGTTAAATTAGATGAATATTCTTGTTTGCCATGCAACTTAGCTTCCTTTCTCAATCTTCGAGCTGTCTTCTCAATTTCAAGGTCGTATTGAAATTCACGTGTACGAGAAGAATGAGGCATAAAAAGAATAAAAAAATAAGAAAAATTAAATCTATTTGAAACCAATCCCCTGCAGCGGCGCCAATAATTTGGTGGGTGTTGAATCCAACAAATAATAAATTATTGCTCTCTTGAAATATAAACTCCAGTAAGGGTGAGCAAAATCGTATCCACAGAAATTGGTTAGATTTAATTCTTCAAATATTAGGACAATAAAAGAAAGGGGAGGGGCTTTGGATTGTTGTGAATTAAAACAAATTAAATTTAAGCAATTTTTCTAGAATGCAAGTTAAAGAGAAGATCAATATTAGTCGAATATCCAGCCCAAGGTATAATCTCAGAATTGATTCGAAGGATAGATCATTGATGCAAAAAATAAAATTCTTTATTCTTTCACCAAATTGGTTATGGTCATTGATACGATCTAATAACCTATGTTTCCTTACTTTCTCGATAATCAAGAGACGCTCTTTGACTATTTCTCTTGTCAATGAACAACCTTAGACATGATCTTAGGATTTAACTTACCAAAAGCATTAATCTTTAGAGAGGCTACCAATTCTAACCAACAAATACACAAACGTGGTTCATTTAAGCTAGATTACATATCTCCATAAAATAAATTGAAAACCCTATTTGTAATCAACCATGTTATTTTACCACTAATATTAAAATATCTAAATTATTACTGGTTTAGATTTCTAATTGACAATATATTATTTTGACAATCAAACAACGTGCACTTTGTATAATCAATTAGAACAATAATTTCAAGAAATGCAGAAGATATATAAATAGAGAAAGAATAGAAGAACAACAAAAACTAATTTGATCTCACAATTCTTGAAGAATCAAAACTTCAATTAACCTTGTGTTGGAATAAAAATTTAGCAATCCATGAAAATTCGGAAAAACAAAACAATTTTTTTTCTTCTAACTTTCTATTTTTTTCTTCCCTTAAAACGTGCAGCTCTTCTCTATCTTTAAAGGAGATCAACTCCCTTTTGGAATGTTTATCTCCTTCCTGGAAAGATAAGATTTTGGTTTCCTATTTCTAGTCAAATTCTAATCATCCCCAAATTTAACAAAATCCTCTAATTACATAAGGGGTCCCTTTAAGATATTATATTCTCATTCCTTTTGGAAAATAGGTATAGTCTTCTAAGCCTTCCTTCACAAAAGTCCCGCATATTAGTCTTTGGCCATTCGGGTCAGTAAGGCGTGCCCACGCCTTAAGAAAAGTTCGCTTCAACATTGTGCACTTTCTCTTTTTTCTTTTGAGCTTCAATTCTGCTTTCCAAAACTTGTGAAATTGCCTCCAATTTGATCCAATTCCTTCATATAACCTTTAAAAAACAAAATACAACCAAAATTAAAAACTTGAGCGATTGTAATAATCAAAATATGAGGAAATATAACAAATTAAATAGCTATTATGCATTCTATCATAATCATTTTGTCAATATGATTCGATTAATTACGAGATATGAATATATATCGATCTCAATTATCGATCATATTTTTCATCCCACTATTAAGTCAATGTGAGTAAAAAACTCATTTCCGACTTATGAGTACACCTTGGCTAATGATTTCTTTATCAACTTAATTGAATGAATTGTAGATTATAATATCTTACTATCTAAAAATTACGAATCCTCTATTGATCATTCACAACCTTTATGTGATTCTTAGCGTACCCGAACGATGTCGTATGAGTGACCCTTAGCAGAGCACCATTCAAGATCATCAAAGTATGAATGTCCTCATATAAAGCACAATGATAACCTCAAGTTTAATGATCAATTCCAGTATTGTATGTTAAAGATTAATCACTGATACTCAAATAGTTATACAGGTAGAATCTCCTCAACAGGTCTCCAATGTTTTGTTCGATAACAAAATATTTACGTGTTCATTTAAGTGTCATCATATTTTAGCTTGTGAGACCAACCGCTTACTTCAAAAGTAAAAATGCCACACCTAATAGTCTATTAGTAATAGTGATATCTATATTTCATTATTAATTATGACTATGGATGATTTAAGATTTAAGCATATGTAATTTGTATCTCACAATCACAATTTCTTGTGATTAACAAATTACTATGATTTGAATCTACAGATTCTATAATTTACTTTAATTAAATGTTAATAAATTAATAGATCTGCCATAAAAATGCATCAATTATATATTAAAAGTGCTTATGTTCAAAGTTGATTGGATCTAAAACATAACACTTACAACCATTACCGCCTGTTTAGAACCATTACAATGCTAGAATAGGTGGAATGGGATGGGGTGGGAGGTTCACATTGTACATAAGTTTTTTTATATGATAAATCATATGGTATATTTGAACATAACCTAATGTAGTGTTCGATTGAATTCTTCTATTGTATTCAATTAACCCCTCTCGAGTTCTCATTGAGCCTATTTAACTAATTTAATTTCATATATCTATGTGAATCAACCTTAGTTAAACGAAACACTAGTTCTAAGAATTCATATTATGATCGTAATAATTAGTATAGATATCTCTACACGTTATACCTCTACTACTGTCCAGATTTTCCTCCTTTCCTACTTGTGTGTATGCGTGTATATGTAACTCCATTTTGCAGCCACCAACTTTGACTACAAGAAAAAACTCCCTTTTTCTTTTCTTTCTTTCTGTCGCCGTCCAGTTTCTTCTCTCTTTTTTTTCTTTTTCTTTTTCTCTCATTTTTCTCTCCCCTTTTCTATCTTCCTAGCCACTCTTTTGGACTTCTCACCCTCTTTCTTTTCTCTCTTTTTTTCCTTCTTTTTCTCTTCTTTTCTGAGCTGCCATTTTTCTCCCTATTTCTCATCTCATTCTTTTTTTGTGCGTTTCACCTCTCCCTCCTTATTTATGTGTGTAGGTGAGTGAGTGTGTGTGTGTGTGTGTTTCATCCACATTGAGGTCCTATTAAAATTTTCAATACAAGTCCATTGAGACCTATTTAACTCCAACTCATTTAATGTACATTTTTTCTCCAAGGTTTCATCTTTGAAATTTTCCATTTTTCGCCATCTTTTGCACTCTTTTTTCCAATTCTTCATTAAGCATAAAAATTTACCTACAAAATACATATAATATAAATCAGGTACAATTTTATCTAAAAGACAATAAAATATCATGATTTAGGGCTTCGAATAAGTGTAGAAATTACACTTATCACACCCTCTAAACTTGAATATTTGTTTGTCCTCAAACAAAACTAAAATCTAACAAATGCACAAACATGCAATGCTAATTACCTAATTGGTGGCCAGTCAATCAAATAAAGCAACAAGATTTCGCTAGCTAACTTGATTTTTTTTATCTCGGGATTGAAATCATAATATCAAATCTATGCACAATTTCAAAATCACAATACAAAAATTAAAATCTACTTTTTCAATGTAAAATTGACATCTGTGTCTGTGAAGAATTAAGCATTGCATTATGAATTCATAAATTGTTTCAATTCCCGATCCTCATTGGTTAAATATTTTCTTTCATCACTCATAAGACTCACACACCCTCAAACTTATTCTTTTCGCTCTTTTCCAGTATGTGAACTAAGGTTGGATTTTTATTACTATCCTCACCTCTCTAGTTTATGCGAAATTTCACTTATTGCAGTTCAAAATTTCAATAAACAAGGATTCTCCATTAAGTTTGATTGCTTCAATCTCTAAGATTTAACTAGGCTAACAATCTCTTATCAAAAGTTGAATTTTCTTAAACAATTGTTTGAGACATAACCAAGGCATTTAGTGTCTTTTCATGCACATGTTTTTTTTTTCAATACTTTTTAACATTTTTTTCTTTATTTGAAGCATTATCTCCTTTAAACTTTTTAAATAGCCTATGTAACAAGCTTTCGATCGATGACTCCCAAGTCAGATGATTATAGGACACTAAGTTTTAAAGACCCTTGTAGGCTTAATTGATCGAGTCATAAAGACTATGAAGAGAAATTTTCAAATAAAATATTTTTTATACCTTGATTAGTGCAATGTTCCCCATTAAACATCAATTCAAGTAAAACACCATCTAATTTAAGATTTCACCCAATTGCATCCTATTGACCTTAGACGATCCATACAAGATTTTTAATCTCACACATGGATCATTATTTATCTCAACATCTTTTTACAATAGTGAAATCTCCAAACTATTCTAAATTTGGTCAATGAACGTAAAATTTGGTTGTTTTGGGTTTAACATCTAAGGTCCACTATTTCAACATATCTAATTCTGAAATCAACTCATTTCTACACAATACTTAGCTTAATTCATGTGCTCAATATATATCAAATTTCACATGGAAAAACCAAAAATCAATCTAAGCATCCAACTTATTCATCATTTATAGATCAATTCTTGATTCAATATATTAATCATTATCAGTCAGACCAACTAACTCACATAAGCACACAACAACAACAACAACAACAACAACAATAATAATAATAATAATATTAATAACAACAACAACAACAACACACAAAAACACAAAAAATAAATAAATGAAAACTCATGTTTTCCACCCCCAAATTTAAACTAGATATTATCATCAATATCTCCTAAATCTACATATAAAGGAGTGGGAAAGAAAGTGACGAAAATACTCCCCTGATATGGCTTGTAATTCAGTGGCTAGCTTTCCTATTGCTCCCGTTGGCTCCTTGGTNCACCCCCAAATTTAAACTAGATATTATCATCAATATCTCCTAAATCTACATATAAAGGAGTAGGAAAGAAAGTGACGAAAATACTCCCCTGATATGGCTTGTAATTCAGTGGCTAGCTTTCCTATTGCTCCCGTTGGCTCCTTGGTCAATATTGGTTTCAATGTTCCACGACATCGTGTCCCTAAAAAATCAAATAAAACCTTAAGATCAAATAATTGGAACAAGTGTTACTTAACTCTAACATCTAAAAAACCAGCTAACATATCGAAGGCCTAAGGAAAAATGAGGTATAGATGACGAGTCACAAATAAACTTAAAATAAACTAAAATCTATCTTAAAACTCAAAAACAAAACTAATAAAAATGGAAAAAAAAAGTTTGGGTTGCCTTTCAAGAAGCCCTTATTTAACATCATTAGCTTGACTTTGTGCCGCGATTATTATGGGACAGCTAATTCAAGGCTTTCTTTAGCGGTGGAAAAATCCTCTACCTAGTGTTGATGTGTTGTCCACTAACCTTGAAATTTTCCTTTGTTGGGTATGTAATTCAACTGTACCGTAGGGAAATACTTGGGATACCGTGAAAGGTCTAGACCATCTTGATTTCAATTTTGTTGGGTATGTAATTCAACTGCTTCAATGCCCAGTATGCTTTGCTCAAACTCAACTGATAGGTGGCAAGCTTTCCCGAAAACTGTTCGGCATGACAACATTTCAATTGGCGTCTTGTAAGCGGTGCGATTGGGCCACAAAGCATTGTCCAATTTTTTTGACCAATATTTTCGAGATCCATTCACCGTGAGTTCCAAAATTCTCTTTAGCTGTCTATTAGAAGTTTCAACCTGCCCACTTGTCTGAGAGTGATAGGGTGTGGTTATTCAATGTTGTACCCCGTATTTAGCAAGTACCGCCTGGAATAACCTATTGCGGAAGTGAGTTCCACGATCACTTATGATAGCTCTTAGAGATCCATAGCGGTTGAAAATATTTTCTTTATAAAATCGACTACTACTTCGCATCATTGTTGGGTAATGCCTCACTTCCAACCATTTGGAGACGTAGTCCATGACCACTATGATATATCGATTGTTATACGACAAAAAAGGTCTCATAAAATCAATTCCCCATACATCATATAGTTCAACCTCCAAAATGTTGTTTAGTGGCATTTCGTGATGGGCCGATATGTTACATGTTCTTTGACACTTAACACAAGATCTATAGAAATTTTAGCAGTCCTTAAATAATGTTGGCCAATAGAAATTACTTTGAAGCACCATCGTTGTTGTTTTAGTTGGGCAAAAGTGTCCTCCATAAGGTGAAGCATGAACCCTTGAATGGATCGCTTTCATCTCATCCTCGGGCACACATTTTCTGATAATCTGGTCTACACCTCTTCTGTATAAATTTGGATCATCCCAATAATAAAATTTTTCTTCATGAAGAAGATTCTTCTTCTGTTGATAGGTGAAATATGGATCTATATACCCAATCTCTAGGTAGTTAAAAATGTTTGCGTACCAATGAGACTTTTCCAATTGCAATAATTGCTCATCAAGAAAAACTTCATTGATATCCACATCATCTGACTGTTCAACTACTGTAGCCTCGATAAGTCATCTGCTACCTGGTTTTCTATCCTATTCTTATCATAAATTTCAATGTCAAACTCTTGGAGTAACAGAATCTACCAAATCAACCTAGGTTTAGCATCTTTATTCTCGAATAAATACTTCAGAAATGCATGGTCTGTATAAACTATCGAATAATAATGGAATTTGTCAAAGGCAAACACCAATGCTAGCATTTCCTTTTTAGTTTTTGCGTAGTTGATCTGAGCATCTAACATTAGATGACATGCAAGACCTTTCCCTTTCGTTGACCTAGAACTACTCCCACTTCGAAATTACTGGCATCGCATATGAGCTCAAATGGTAGTTCCCAATCTGGTGCCACTATAACATGTGCAGATGTTAACTTTTCCTTCAAAGTGTTAAAAGCATTTAAACACTCATTAGAAAAGATAAATGGCACATCATTCTCCAATAGATTGCATAAAAGGTTTTGTAATTTTTGAGAAGTCCTGGATGAATTGTTTGTAAAACCTGGGTGCCCAAAAAACTTCTAATCCTTTTAAATGAGGTAGGTAGCTGTAATTTTTCAATCATCCGTGTCTTTGCTTTTTCCACCTCAATACCCTTTGAAGAAATCCAATGACCCAACACTATCCTCTCTTTGACCATAAGCACTTTTCCCAATTGAGCACCAGATTCTTCTCTTTACACCTTCGTATTATGAGCGATAAACGTTCCAAGTAGTCATCAAATAAATATCCAAATACTAAAAAGTCATCCATAAATACCTTGATGTACTTTTCCAGAATATGGTCATCATGCATCGCTAAAAGATCTCAGGTGCATTGCACATGCTAAAAGACATCATTCTAAAGGCAAAGGTACCGTAGGGACATGTGAAGGTTGTTTTTTCCTAGTCTACTAGAGCAAAAACTATCTGATTGTACCTTGAATATCCATCTAAAAAGTAGTAATGAGAATGACTTGCTAACCTATCCAACATCTGATCAATGAAGGGCAATGTTTTCTCCTGGTCTTCTGGAGCAATGGCTATCTGATTTTACCATGAATAACCATCTAAGAAGCACTAATGAGAATGACCTGCTAACCTTTCCAACATCTGATCAATGAGGGGCAATGGAAAGTGATCTTTTCTGGTGGCATTATTCAGCTTCCTGTAGTCTATACATACTCTCCATCCCGTGACTAACCGTGTTGGTATCAACTCATTGTTGTCGTTCTTCTCTACTATAATTTCACACTTCTTAGGCACCACATGTACTGGACTCACCCAACAACTGTCTGAAATGAGGTAGATAATTTTTGTATTGAGCAATTTTAGCCCTTCTTTTCTCACTACTTCCTTCCAGGTTGGATTTAATATGTCCTGACCTTCCACGGTTGGCTTAGACTCATCCTCCATTAAGATGTTTTACATACAAAGAGTAGGACTGATTCCTCGAATATCGACTATGGTCCATCCAATTACAGTCATGTGTTTCCGAAGTACCTTTAATATCTTATCTTCCTCCTCCTTTGTCATGTCATTTGCAATGATCACTAGAAGTGTTGTAGAGTCTCCCAAATATGTATAATGGAGATGGTATGGTAGGGTTTTAACTCAAGAGTTGGCACCCTCTCCAGTGAAGGTACGGGTGGTGTGTGATTGAAACCAAGAGTCTCATATTGCCAATGTTTCTTTCCAATTGGTTGTTCAGCCAAATGTACAATACATTTTGTTCTCTCTACATTTGTGGCTACGATAGAATGACTTGATGTGTTGCATCAAATGTATTGGCCATAAGCTAATCAAGATCATCCACTTGGCAACAACTATCTGAAGTTAATGGGTGTTTCATTGCTTTGAAAACATTGAATATGACCTGCTCATTGTCCACCCGAAGAATCATTTTTCTGTCATATTCATCAATAAGTGCTCTCCCGGTGGCCAAGAAAGGTCTTCCTAAGATTAGTAAAATAATTGCATCCTCTTCCATGTCCAAGTTAATGAAATTTATCAGGAAGATGAACTTATCAACCTTGACTAGCACATCTTCAATAATTCCCTTTAGTCTTTTGAAAGACCTATCAACCACTTATAATGAGATTGTTGTAGGTTTAGCTTCTCCCAATCCAAAAGATTTGTAAACAGAGAGTGGCATTAAGTTAACACTAGAGAGAGTGGCATTAAGTTAATACTAGTACCTAAATTACATAAAGAATGCTCGAAATAATTAGAGCCAATAGTGCACGGTATAGTAAAACTCCTTAGATCCTTTAGCTTAGGAGATAGCTTTTTAAAGAGAATTGCACTACATTCCTCATTCAGGTAGACGATCTCATATTTTTCCAACTTTCTCTTGTTGGACAGAATTTCTTTCAAAAATTTTGCATAACTGGGCATTTGTACCATTGCATCTACAAAAGGGATGTTTATGTGCAATTTCTTGAAAATTTCCACAATCGTTGAGGAAGAAAATTGGTGGCACATAAGTTTTGATGGGACTTGGTGCTCTTACTGTAGATTTTTCTTTTCTCTATTCCTCATCTTTTGCAACTGGTGTATTTTTTTCCTCTTTATGAGCCTTTTCAAATTCTATCTCTTTGTCTTTTCTGTCTAGTCTCTTCACATGTATTTGTGGCAGTTGTACTCCACCTCTAGTTGTAATAGCTTGCACTTGCTCCTTTGGATTTATCATTGTATTGCTTGGCAATGTCCCTTGTTGGCATTCTACAAGATATTGAGTTATTTGACCAATTTGTGTCTCCAACTTCTTGATTGATGCCTGTTGATTCTGAAAATTTATGTCAATTTGTTGGAACATCTTGTCTATTTTCTATATATATTAATTGAACAACTTTCCCAAATTTGGTTGTTTTTCCTGCTGGGCATTATTTGAACCATCTCCTTGCTGATTATCTGACCATCTGAAGTTCGGGTGCTGTCTCCATCCTGGATTATATGTTTGTGAATATGGGTTAAAAATCATAGGAGCCATTTTGAATGAAGTTGACTTGTTCCTTGGGAAAGCCCATAGACATACAGTTTTTTGCCAAATAGTTAGCTTTATAGTTTTCGCATGATGGACCACCCATCACTGCATGTGCTTCTCTCGTTTGTTATTTCACTAATAGCTCTACCTTCTTTATCAAAGCTTCGATCTGCATGTTTGTAGATGTTGTGCTATCTAATTCATACATACTAGATGCTCTCAGTGGTACTACTTTTCTAATAGAAACATTGAATATGTAGTAGCAATTAACTCAAATAAATCTATGGTTTGTTGTAGTGATTTTCCTATGATCGATTCACTAGCAGATGAATCCACATGAGATTTTGACAGTGGTGAGAGCCTAGCAACGAAATCAAAAATTTCTTGCATGTTTTTATAGTACAAGTGTACGATATCGTAACAAGTAGTACAATGGACCTTGGAGTTCGGGTATCGTTCCCACGAAGACATACTTCAAGATTTAATCAAAATTTTCTAACTTATATTTGATAAAAGTAAGTAAATAATTATGATGGTTGTGATTATTTTCCTAACTACCTTTAACTAATTGAAATATAAAAAGATTGCAAACAATGGTTGATTGAAGATTCAAATATGTGATGCATATTATGGCATAAAAATTTCATTTATTGATCACCTTAATTCTTAATTCAAGATTCATAGCCTAATGTAGTGTTCGATCGAATTCTTCTATTGTATTCAATTGACCCTCTGAAGTTCTCATTGAACTTATTTAACTAATTCATTTCCATATCTCTATGTGAATCAATCTTAGTTAAATAAAACCCTAGTTCTAAGAATTCATAGTATGAACGCAATAATTAGTATATGTATCTCTACACGTTATACTAATTTACCAAATTTTACTATATGGTCTAAATCTCAAACTCACCCCTCAATTCGTAAGAGATTTACATAATCATCAAATTAGTGATCAATTAATTTAATGCATTAAACTCATAGTAAAATCAACACATTAATAAATAAACCACATAAATCTTGAATAGAAGAATAAATGATCACAAATTGACTATATTATTTTCCCTAATATGAAAATTAGTTACTTATAATAAAAAAAAATGCAAAAGGGGAACAATATCACCAAAAGTTGACGAAACATGAGATTTATATTTCCGCTGTCTCCTTTCTTCCTCGTCTCTCGACATGTATATATATTTCTGTTGGTAGCATCTATCTGTGTATATATAAATATGTTTCAACAGCAGCCACCGATATGCCTTTTTAATTGCTATAGCCGCCCAATTGCTCCTTTCTTCAAGCTGTGCATGTGTGGGTATATTTTTCTCCTCTGCCGCCGTTCAATTTTTTCCATATTTTTCTCCTTTGCCGCCGTTCAGTTTTTTCCCTCATTTCCTACCCGTGTGTATGTTTGTATATATAACTCCCTTTTGCAGCCACTAACTTTGACTTCAAGGAAAAATTTCCTTTTCTTTTCTTTTCTATCTTTCTTTTTGTTGTCGTCCAGTTTCTTCTCTCTTTTCTTCTCTTTCTTTTTCTCTCTTTTTTCTCACCTCTTTTCTCTCTTCCCAGACACTCTTTTTAACTTCTCAGCCTCTTTCTTCTCTCTTTTTTTTTGCTTTATTTTCTCTTCTTTTCTGAGCCACCGTTTTCTTCCCTTACTCTAGTCTCTCTTTTGTGTGTGTTTCCCTTTTCCCTCTTTATTTTGATGTCCAATTAAAATTTCCAATACAAGTCCATTGAGACCCATTTAACTCCAACCCATTTGTTGTACTATTTCTGTCCATGGTTTCATGTTTGGATTTTTCCATTCTTCGCCACATTTTGCATTATTTTCTTCATTTCTTCATTAAATATAAAGTTTTACCTACAAAATACAATATTGTTGGGAATTTACTTAATGTGCACAGTGAAAAATAAATTATTTCTTAATTCCCACCACAAATCTGCTTTGTGTTTAGATAGCAACTGTGATAAAAATTATGGTAAATTATACAAACTCCATTACTTATTCTCGAACACGAACATTCACGAACTGCATTCCACAATTGTCAAATTGTCCAACTTCTAATGGAAATACACACAAGAAACAAGAACGGGAAATATAGTTTTTTTTTTCTCTTCTTGTGCTAGTATGAATAATAATAATGATGTGTTTGTATTTTCAAACCCTAGCAGCCTATTAATAAAAGTCCAAGTGGGCTCAGTCCGTCTCTTAAACTTAACCCGGTCCAATATTTAATTAATCCAATTAATCAAATTTTGTTAATAAATTAATTAATCCAATTAATTAATTTAAGTATGTTAATAAGCAACTCAATTAATTAATTGTACAATAATTATTAATTAATTAATTGGAATCTCATTCATCTAGTTCTCCTTTTGTTTGTGACCCATCATGTTCCCAATCACGATACCTAACGACTTGAATTATTATTATGATCTAATCAAAATCGATAAATTAAAATATCCCTTTTTATTTTATCATTGATTCACATTCGTCATCTCAGATTGACATCTAGCAATGTTTTAGGGCTATACATGTGATGAAAAATGTCACGTAGTATGACAAAACCAGACTTGTTCGTTTACTGTGAAACTATAATCCCTTCGTCAATATGATTTGATCAAGTACAAGATATGGATGTGCGTCAATCTCAATAATCGATCATATCTTTCATCCCACTATTAAATTATTGGAAGTCGAAAACTCTTTTTTTGATTTATGAGTTCACATTTGCCAAGAATTTCATTATCAATTTAATTGAATGAAATGTAGATCATAATCTCTTAGTATCTAAGACTGATGAATCCTCTATTGATCATTCACACCTTTCATATAATTTTTAACATACCCGAACGAAATCGTATTAGCGACTCTTGACAGAACAACATCCAACATGACCAAAGTATGTCTGTCCTCATATAAGACATGATGATGACTTCAAGTCAAATGATCAATTTCACTACCGAACAATAGAGATTAACCACTGACACTCAGATAGTTATCCATCTGGAATCTCCCCCAACGGGTCTCCAGTGTTTTGTTCTATAACAAAATATCAACGTGTTCATTTAAGTGTCACCATACTTTAACTTGTGAAATCAACTTCTTACTTCACAAGTAAGAAATGCCACAGATGAGGTCTATCTGTAATAATGATATATGTATCACATTATTAATTTGACCACGGATAATTTAAGATTTAGACATATTGTAATTTGTATCTCATAATCTCAACTCCTTATGATAAAAAATTGCAAAGACTTAAATCTACGGACTATATTATTTAATATAATTTATTAGAAAAGTAATTTAAATAAATAATAGATCTTGCCAGAAAAAAACGCATTAAACATATTAAAAGTGTTTATAACCTAAATCGATTGTATCTAGGGCATAACACTTACAAACTCCCACATGTACTAGATCTAATCACTTATGTATATAACACTATAAGAGTCTATATGACAATCGTGTTTATACTGCGACAGTGACTTTGACAATGGATCGGCAATATTATCATATGTGGGAATTCGTTCTATCTTTACGTCGTTTCTTTGTACAATCTCCCTAATGAGATGGTTCTACCTCAGCACATGTTTAGATAGTTGATACGACCTTGGTTGCTTTATTTGTGTGATGGCTCCATTGTTATCAGAGTACAGAAATGTGGAAGCAACACTCCTAGGAACAACTCCAATTTCATTAATGAACTTCTTGATATAGATGGCTTCTTTTGCTACTTCAAAAGCAGCAATATACTCGGCTTCTGTTGTTGAATTAGCAGTTGTCTCTTATTTGGGACTCTTCCAACTAACCGCTCCGTCGAAAGCAAACACATATCCAGATTGAGATTTGCTATCATCCTCGTCAAACTAAAAGCTAGCATCACTATATCCATGAACTCTTAATTCATCTCCTTCATATATT
>CAIGRP010004624.1:0-15969 GCA_903798385.1 Fraxinus cuspidata
AAATCAATTGGAACATTTTGAGATGTATCGTAGTCGGATGGAGTACTCGAACTATCCTTAAACTGATTAATCTCATCACTGGTAAAAATCAATTTGTATCTATTATAGTAAATAATATTGAATATTAGAATAAAAGAAACTAAATAAGATTGAGTAAAGAAATTGAAATCGAAACTAGAACTCAACTAAATGTCTAAATTGAATATTAGAGTAAAGAAATTGGAGATAGATTGAAATAAATTGATATGAAACTGTAAAATTTTTACCCGTATTTATAGCCAAAAAAATATATATATTTTAACTATATTTGAATTTCAAATTCAAAATTTGAAAACTTTTACGAACGTTAAGTGTACTTTTGACTAGGGACAACTGCGTGCGTGCAGGTAGCTGTAGCTAATTTAATTTATTTGTTTGCTGTTTATTATTATTATTATTATTATTATTATTATTATTATTATTATTATTATTATTAACGGGCTCAACGAGCCACACAGGCAAGCTCGGACTCAAGTCGACACCCCAAAATGGGGCTCGACCAGAGCCACGAGCCGGCCTGACTAGGGCTTTTTTCAGGCCGAGCTCGAGCCGTCAAGCCATTTTGTCACCTATACTTAAGGTTTGAGGTAATTTCCCTAGTTGTTAATGGTTGATCCATCAAGTTAAAAAAAAAAAAAAAGTGTTATTCAATCCTTCCTTGGACCCATTTTTTTGTGGCCCTAACCCATGTGCTCGAGAATGGGCCCATCCGAGCATTTTAATCCATTATAACTGTATTTTAAAGCAAGCCCGAAGAGCTCTGAAGAGAATAAGTCGCCATGAATTTCAAGAAGCGGCTCAAGGTGAATTCGGCCCGATATGTAGTTGGTGTCAATTAGAGGTAGAACAGAGAAAATCAAGTCCCAAAAATTGTTTAGGCCTCCAAATATCTAGCCCAACATATTACCCTACCCTGCATTCTCGTCCTAAAATTTGCTTGAAGATGGTTTTCTATCCAAGTATTATGTTAACGTGTCTTGAAATTATTGGCAAATATTTTGTTTATTTTTGTGTTTATTTATCTTAAGAAAGATTGAAGGGCAAATAAATCTTTTTATTCCCTCCAAACGGACTTTTTAGACAAGAACCGTTATCAGATGCAAAATACGAGTATTAATGGAATGTTGAGATAAGAATGTGACAAAAAATATTGAGAACATAAGTGCGGCAATGAATGTTAAAGATCTTCATTACAATTAAAATATGATGCAATAAACAAAAATTATTGTATAAATATAAGTATATTTTGAATTACCTACTGTGGATATACCACAGCGGAATTTACATGCAAATCCCTTGGAAAACCTCATTCGGGTTGATATCTTAGTCGGTTATTTAAGTGGACTCACATGACCCGACCCATCTAGTTTCATGAACTTTCGGGTCCTCTCAAAGCCTTTACCCTTTTTCTTGGAGAGAAATTTATTTCAACTTTATTTCATTTATGGACCGTTAGTAACATGTTAGTTCATGTCTCTGTACATGTCATCTCAATGTATTGTATTTCTTATGGGTAAACACATTGACTATCGAAAATGAAATTGACAGGTAGCTCAAAAATAATGTGTGGTGTGATTATAATTGACGTGGTGTCTATTTGACTCCCTTTAAAACAAAATGTTTTAAATTTTCGTACTCATTTTCAACTATATATTCACACAATAAAATATTTTACACGTAAATTGAAAAAAAAATTCCTATTTTTTACCTACTCACTCTCCACATTTTTTTTTCAATAATGATCATCAAACAATGAGTATAAGTGATTATTAGCTAGAGTTACTTTTTTATTTTTTTGTCCGCATTTAAGTAAGCATTTCATCTTAAAATTTCTTACTCTCTCATTCGGAAGGATTCGATGTTTAGAATTAATTGATCTAGTGAACTCTTGCGAAAAAAGAACAGCTACTTTGAAAATTTTTGTTTAGTGCATTCCTCGTTGCTGTTTAATACAACATATTAAACATGAACCTTATGTAAAAATGTTAAATGACATGAAGAATCCATCAATCACTTTTAGTTTTGTGCTAAAATGAGAATTAAAATGTTCTATTTCGTTCATATTTTGGAAAGTAATAGTAAAGATTCTTCAAATTTTATAAATCCTGGACAAATCTGAAATTTGAATATCACGTTTCAACACGTAATACTTACTTTTAAAACTCTTTTTTTTATATACTGTCTAGTATTAAGAAGTCGACACTACGATACCTACACTAAAGCCACGCATTTCAATCATACTATCTCTTCTCCCTGTATTTCTTTCAAACTTAGAACACTTTTCTTCTAATATTTTAAAGCTCATTTTTACTCAAACTCGTTTTTAATTATATATTCTCCTAATAAAACAATTTTACACGTAAACCCTATTTTTTTTCTACATTTTATAAATTCTCTAAAAATATGAGTACTACAAAATATATTCTCCAAAATGAGTTCGAACAAACTCTTAAATAGGGACTTTAATACTATGTTGGACCATAGGCTGCCAGAAATTGTCAGAAAAATTAAAGATGAAGGGCCCAACGTCCTCTCAAATTAAACATTGGGCTTTTAAGTCCCCACGATTTTGGATCCCCACTGGCATACTTGTTTCTATTGTAGCCTTTTCTTGTGGGCCCACTTTATCTTTTCTATTGTAGCCTTTACAGCCTCACTGGCCCACGTAAAGTAAATTGATTTATCCGGTGACACTTCCAAAACATCCTTTTGCTCGAGCAATAAGGGAGTCTTTAGCAAGGGTTAACGCAGTTCGATTTGTACAATTTTAAACCTGTTTTACATCAAATTATTTCAAATGGTATTAAAAAAATTCCAAACCAAATCATTTTTTGTGATTTGATTTGATTTGATTCAAACCACGATTTTAGCAACAAAATATCATCTTTCAAACAAGTGAAGAATAAATATAGCCCATATTTGAGCCACATTAAATTTTTCATTTTCATTCTTCTACTCATTTTTAACTACGCATTCTTCAATAAAATAATATTTTCCATCATATCAATAACTTTTCTTTCTTTTTCAATCACACATTCTCCATCAATCTACTATTCCAAAATACATTCTTCCAAAATATGTGGCTCAAACACACCCATATTAGTGTGAAATTTCACTATAATACTTAAATTGAAAATTTTCACTATGATAATTAAAACATTTTAAACATAAACATTACTACAACAATGTATTTCTTCTCAATACAAGCTAAAACGAAAAAACTAAAAACAAATTCAACCATAGAATTTATGCTTGTAATTTCATTTTTTAGATAAAAAAATATTACTATAAGTAAAAGATTATTTTCTTTTAGAGCCAATAGAAACTGACTAGCAAGTAAATTTGTTGAAGTATAAACTAATTTAATAATAATAATATATCTTGCATGAGACGGGTGCTCTTTTTTTTTTTTTTGGAATAAAGTTTTCAAATGGTTTCTAACTATCAAAGTCTAAACCAAACCATTTCTAAACGAATTGGTTCGATTTTGAAATGGTTGAAAACTAAACCATGTATAACTAAACCAAAGGGTAAACGGTTTTTTTTCCACCCCTGGTCTTTATTATTGAAAAATAAATGGGTTCTCAAACCTTTTATTACAGTTGAAAAATTAGTCTCCAATATTAGTCTCCAATATCATATACTGGTTGAATCGAATCGTTTAATCATCATTTGACCTTCACTTATCTAACTTTATAATCACAATTAATTTTTAATAATGAGAACAAGGTAATTCTTTATTTTTTTTTTTTTAGGATTAATAGTAGAAAACCCCCTAAAAACGTTTCAATTTGCGATATACCCCCTACCTATTAGAAATCGTAAAAACCCCCATATTTGAAATCTTTTGTGTGAAAAACCCCCTCATACCATCAACATCCGCCAAATTTGTCGTTATAAGTAGTAAAAAATACGAAAAATTAACAACGGAAATTGCAATTTTGGTACCCAAACTTTTACTTGTTTACAAATTAAATCCAAATGTTTTATATGTGTCATCCACAATTTCAAATCTTTAAAACTTTATTTTACGCCATATTCCATTCTACCCCACTTCATCTTCTTCCCCCCAAAATAAATTTTTTTTTTCACACAAGAATCAATTAATTTAAAATAATTAAATCAAAGATAAAAAAATAAAAACCTCATCAACTGATTCTTCTTAGTGAATGACATACTCCAATTAGAGTTGGCAACGGGCGGGTTCCCCCGTCCCGCCCCGCCCAGCCCAGCCCTGCCACTCTCCCACCCACCTCGCCCCGCGCCCCGCCTTAGACGGGGCGGGGCGGGTTCGGGGTGAGGGTTTGCCCCGTTTCCCGTCCCGCTTGTGTTTTTTTTATAGTTAATTTATTATTATTTTTAGTTAATTAATTTTATTTTTTTTAATTCTTCATGGGGCGGGTTCGGGGCAGGGCATGTTATCTTGCCATCTCTAACTCCAATCCTTAAATATAGCATTCCGAGAATCAGGCACCACACCCAATTTTCCCTCCGTGTCGCTCATGAAGCTAGCATATACGCTCTTGAACTCCATATACCGATTTATGCTCGTTTTAAGGATCAAATCAATCATAGGGTCGGAGCAGAGCAGAACCCGAGGTCCAGTCAAATCGAGGCAGAATTTTCTTGAATTATCAAGGGGCTCGGAGGAGTAAGAGTTGATTTCTAGTGATGAGTAGAGAGGGCGAGCGATAAGAGGGACACAAACATATCTTCCGGTGTCGTCAATCTGAGGAACTTGGGGATTGGAAGATGATTGAGATTGGATGAAGGAGATGAAGTTTTGGAGGGAGGAGAGGCATAGTGCGAACCGTACAATGAGTTGGGATCGAGCTGGATGACGGTTTTACCAACAGGAGAGGAGGTGGCGGCTAGGATGGATTTCGGGAGTCCAATGCCTACAATGATGAGGTCAAAATTTTCCATTAAAATACTAATTCTAAAATGCTTTTTGTGCAAATAAATAAGGCTCAAACATGCTATAAATGTATAATTTTAACAGTAGGGCAAATAATTATCATAGCCTAAATTAAAAGTATATATTTGACGGGATCCCCATAGGGACAAAGAGGGAGGGACGGTTCCTATGGGATACAATTTTATCCTAATCAACTAACTTTTTAAAAACAATTTCTTGAATTTGTTAACATACATAAATCATGTATTCAATTTTAAAACTAGGATATTTTCACAACAATAAGTGTATAGCTTATTGGTTAAAAAAAAAAATTAAGCACAAAGCCTTGGAGCTCATTTGGTTTGTAACCAATTTTCGATTTTACGTTTCGATTTTAATTTTATTTTTTTGTTTTAAATGTATTGTTTTAAGATTACTAAAAATACATTTGTTTTGTCAATTTGAAAATTTATTTTTCAAAACAAAAAACTAAAAACAAAATCGTTTGGTTTGAAATTTTGAAAATTTGTTTTATGACTTCCATGAAAATTAAGTATTTAACAAAATAAAACAATTTTATTTTAATATATTATCAATTAATAAATACATTTTAAAGTTAATGGGTCTTACAATATTTATTTTCTCTATAAAATTAAAATAATTAATAAATAATTAATTGAGTTGACATAAAAATTAATAACGTGGATTGAGAATCTTTATTCATGTTCATTTAAGTATATATTTTTAGATAAATAATCATTAAGAGGTTGAACTGCTTTTAATATTTTTATATAGAATTTCTTAGAATTTTAGAATTTTATTTTTATTCTTTAAATTGAGATTTTATTTTTCAATTTTTTTAGAATTTATCAAAATTTTATTTTTTTATTTTTTAGAATTACAAAAAAATTTAGAATTTTAGATTTCAGGAATTTTTAACTTTTAGAATTTTATGCAAACGCTTATTTCCCATATTACTTTTTCATTGAAAACACTCAAAAAGTTAAGAATACGTTTTAAGTTTAATGTTATAATTTTAGCATTATTTTCGAAAATGTATTTTCAAAAATATTAGACCAAACAAGTTGTGAAGGTTTTGCAAAACTTAAAATTGAAAATAACAAATCAAACACATCTTTAACCTTTAATATCTATAGTAAAAACATCATCAACATTTAATATCGAACTATTCGATTCAAATTTTAGTAATATTTGCATAGTTTGTCCTTTATACATAATTCAATCAATTTTATATTTTTTACTTTTAGAAACTCAAAATTCTAGCTCTGGATCTGATTCCCTACTTTATTTCATTCCACTCCAGTTGGACAACAATGTCTAGTTAGTTTAAGTTTAGATGTGCTTAAATACTTTAAGGGTGTGTTTGATTTCATTTATTTTCCATAATAAATATCAGTTTTTCACCCAAATTTCTACTTTGGAGTGTTTAATTGCTATGTTTTTCATTAAAAAGATTTTTCAACTTTTGAAAATATGCTTAAATTTCTTTTTTTATATAAAGAAAACATTTTCTTTAGAGGAAGTAAGTTTTTATTTTCCTCGAAACAAGGAAAACATTTTTTTAGGAGATATTTTATATGCAATCAAACACGGTTTTTAAAATTAAAACTTTTACCAGTGAAGTATAAAATTGTAAACACATCCAAACGTACTAGCCAGCTTTTGGTTTTAATCCAATCGAACATGTTAGGCACACTACTACAAACTCATATGAAAGACGAGTACACGATGAAGAATAAATAAAAATGAGAGTGTCTTGACTTAGAGTTTAGAGCCTATTTGACAACCATTAATTTATTTTATGGTTTGTTACATGACTATTTTCAACCACATATTCAAGCAATAAAATATTTTACTCTTATACAAAAAAAAAAATAAAAAAAAAATCCTACTTTTTAACTATACATTCCCCTAAAAATCACTATTCAAAACTCTTTTTTTCTACAATAATGATTGTTAAACAAGCTCTAACGTATTTCTTAATATTTATAAATTGTCATAAATTTCGTGAATCTATATGAAATTCGCAGAACTCATAAGATTTTAATCTATTCGATGAATTTTAATGAATTTATTACTATTACAATGAAATGATGTCTTCTTAGTAGATCACCTAAAACATTATTTTTGTAATTGAAAAATAAAATTCATAATCTTACCCTTTTTTCACATAAAATACATAACTTTTGACATATAAAAGAACTAATTTCCTCAATCTACAAAATCAAGAAATAAATATCAACAAATTACAAAAATATTTTCATATGAAAAATTGAACAAAATTAAAATCTATAAATCATGCAAAAATATCAACAGTTAAAAATTAGTTAAAGCTGAAAAAAAAAATCATTTTCATTATGATGTCAAGGTTTACATACAAAATATGCACTAAATATTTTTATGGCGAAAGACATGTTTAGTGATGGAAAATGGCCTATATGGGCTAGTTTGGTGTAATTTAAGTGGGATCTGTTGGTTCTTTTTCAAGATCAAAGTTAATTCATGTTCTCCTTTATGAGAACATCAAAATCGTATATTTATTTGTCATTATTGATAATTGGGAGAAAGAAAAATTGAAGCTTGAAATTGATTAATTGAAAGAGGTTTATGTGTTGCAAAGAAAACTAATTAAGTTTGTTCCCCGTAGGTAGTTTATCAGGGGAAAGAGCCAAAAACTATTTTATATATGGTTACACTTTGAAAATATTTAATGATGTGTAGCATAGAAACTCTCTCCAAGTGGGCACATAGTGGGAGTGCAAATCATATACCGAATTAACACTTCAGACCTTGAACTTGTATACTGACGCGATCTGTGTACACGAATGTCATATCGAACAAACCAAAAAATTAGCCCCTCATGAGGGTCCATATTTTGGCTTTAATTCCTATAAATCTTAATTTTTTTTTTCTAATTGAGTCTCCAACTCTTAAAACTCTTGTGATTATTGTCTGTTAATGGAAATAATAAACATCTACATTTATAATGATGTTAAAGGTTGGAACACATGTAACTCTCGGTCTATTGAGTCACCATTAGAGCAGTGTTTCCTTTGTTACACACACGAATTCCGCTTCTATTAGTTCTTACATTGTATTCAAGGAGACGGACGCTCAACAAGACTTCAAGTACGATGGTGGGGAGACGGATCTATTTTAAGAAAGCTGTGCTCGATTTGAAAATCCATTCACTCTTTTAGTATATGTTATTTCCTACATTCAAAATTACTTGTTATGTTCTTTTTGTCATTAATAAAAATATATTATTCTGCAATAATTTTTCTCTAGCATACTTAAGATCAGATTCGAAAAAGAACGCAGACGTGGTTCAATTTAATCTTTGTTAAAGAATTGATATTGATTTGATTTTAAGTTTGTCCCACATTGATCGTTTATCAAGGCAAAGAGCCAAAAATTATTTTATATATGACTACACTTTGAAAAAGTGTAATCATGTGTAGTATAGGGGTTTTCTTCACATGCGCGCATAGGTGGAGATGCAAATTATAGATTGAATTAGTACTTTAGACCTTGAACTTGTGTATGTGTACGATCTGCGTACATGAATGTCATATCAAACAGACCAAAAATTAACCCCTTAGGAGAGTCTGTTTTGCCTTTAATTCCTATACATTTGAATTCTTTCTTTTTCAAATTGAATCTTCAACTCCTGAAACTCTTGTGATTATTGTTTGTTAATGAAAATAATAAACAACTAGATTTATTATGATATTAAAGCCCTAACACCTGTAACTTTCAATCTGTTAAGTCACCTTCAGAGCCTTTTATATAGTCCAGCTTTTCCTTTATTTTACACACGAATTCTTGATCTCCCTAAAGAATATCTTTTAGTATTATATCTGTTGATATTTTTAAGTTTTTGTCCAAAGTTTTGGTGGTCGGTTTAGATAGAGATTCAGTTTGTCAGTGTAGAAATATAATGCTCGGCTTCTACTAATTCTTACGTTGTATCCAGGGAGACAGACGCTTAATGAGACCTTAAGTACAACGGTGAGTGGACGAATCTATTTTAAGAAAATTGTGCACGATTTGGAAATTCATTCACTCTTTTAGCATATGTTATATCCTGCAATTCCAAATTACTTATTATATTCTTTTTGTAATTAATAAAAATATATTATTCTGCAATAATTTTTCTCTAGCATACTTAAAATAGATTTGAAAATGAACAAACATGTGGTTTAATTTATTCTTTGTTAAAGAATTGATATTGATTTGATTTTCATAAATGGCAACTAAATCAACCAACATAGATGTAGTTACTGAAAACAAGACTGTTGCTCAACTATCAAGTTTTGCTATAACCCAGATTGTGGCTAAATTGTCAAATCATATTGTGACTCAAACGGTGGCTCAAACAACTAGCCATTCAGTAACTATTCTGTTTAACCATGGGGCAATCGGAGAAAATGTTGTTTTGCCTGACCACCTTGAATCTTGCGAGGTTTTGATTGAGACTGCTCCAAAACTTAATGAGGATGAGAGATATGTCCAATCTATTAATGCACTTGATGCTTGGAAATAACTCGATTTTCTTTGTCGCAACTATGTCATGAACAACTTGGCTAATTTGATATACGTGTATAGTATGACAAAAAGTACTAATAAGTTGTGTAAGTCTATGGACATGAAATATAAAAGAAAGATGTCAGGGCTAAGAAATTTATTGTGGCCGACCCTTAGATTATAAGATGGTGGACTCAAAAACTGTAATCAGTCAATTACAGGAACTCCAAGTGATTCTACATGAGATTCATGCCGAGAGGATGATTTTGAGTTAAACATTTCAAGTGACTGCTATTATTGAGAAGCTATATCTGGCATGGAACCATTTCAAGAATTATATAAAACACGAGCGAAAGAAAATGAATATTGAGGAATTGATTGTTAGATTTCGAATTGAAGAAGACAACAGAAGTTTAAAAAAGAAAGTTTAACCGTGTTGTGAGAATGCAAGCCCAAGAATAAATAACAAGAGGAGGTGAATTGATTTTTAGAATTTTTTCGAAAAATAAATTTAAATCAAGCTAGTTAAAAATATGTTAATTAATTAGTAATAATCGTAATCAAATAAAAAACAAGTAGATCAATCAAATAATAAATGTAAATGGAATAACAATAAGTAAAAAGGTAGAGATGAAGCAAATGATATAATTGTGAGGGTTCGATCCAAAGTAATAATCTACGTCCTCCATTAATAAGCTCTCCGACATGAGTAAGACATTTTCACTATATTAATTGACTTATGATGCAATTCAATCATTTACAATACTTTTGGTGACTTACAAACAAATAGCAATAATCCTTATACAATATTGAGTTTTATAGGCATCAATATGACCCACACTATTGAGCTTTACGAAATCTTCATATGATCCACAAGTATAACAAAATGATTTTATAATGAAAATAATTTCTTAATAAATGATACAAATGAATTAAATACTAAGAGATACTAACACTTTTATAAATAACAACAAATGATAGCTCAAATGCTAGATGAAAAATATTAATGAATATAATAATTAAAAATTAGATACAATCAACCAAAATTTTTGAATGAGAAGATTATAAAGAATTAAATGCAATTTAAGTTAAAAAAATATTCTCAAAATATTTCTCCTTTTTATCGAGTAATAGCTATAAATTAAGTTTTAAGAGAGTGATCATAAATTTTGACGATGATGATTTTAAAAGCTTGATTTAATCAACGAAAGTTTTCAATATGAAGAAATTGAATAAAAAGATGCAATGTAAGTTCAAAACTTTTCTTCAAAATATATATCTCTTTTATAAATGATAAAAATAAGTTAAGTACAAAAAAAAAGTGATGAAAAACTTTGATGAAGATGACGAAAAGAGTTTGTTTTGATATGAAGAAATAAATGCAATGTCTTAAAGAATTATTTCAAAATATATCTCACTTAACGCTCTTGAAAGTCTTGCAAAAAAATGGAAAGAGTGAGAGTATTATAAAGTTCAAAAACCAAAACAATTTGTCGAACTAGACAACCAACCAGACATCCGTCCTTATGTCCAAACGATCAAAATAACCATTACGTTTGAAACCACAACGGTCAAAAATTCGATTGTTGCACCAACTGGACGTCTGCCAAAACTCTTTGCAATTTCGGACAATGGTCTGACGTCCGCCTCATCTGATTCGATCGATTTTCCTGTCTTTGACTCCGTTTGATCTGATTCGAATATTTTGACAAATATAGACTTTTGGAATGTGTTTTTAACAAGTTTTCAAGGTAAATGATGTTTTGAAATATGATTTAAGTCCAAATATCATTTCAAAAATTAATTTTACTTTTGATCAAAACATTTTATGCAAGTGATAATCAAATAGCTTTTAGTGCACAAAATGATTTTTGTGTTTTTATCGTTCATTGCTAAATATCAAAGTATTAGTACATTTACATTTAAACTAAGAGATCCAGTCTTTGATCTTATTTTGAAGTTTGGTACTTATGCTCTCGTCTTAATCTTTCTTTGATGTTGACTTTTAAACTCTTGATCTTGATCTTTCTTTGACATTTGTATTTTAAGATCTTTTTTTGAAGGACTTGTCATATATGTGTGAGTTCGATCTTGACCTTCTTCAGGAATCTGATTTTAGTCTTGATTTTGAATTTTTGGCAACGATTGATTAATTTATCGTTAGACACTTTGAAATTTATAATTACTTTAAATTTAATTATTAATAAACAAGATTAACTTGTTTATTATAATCAAAATTTTACGGTTGTAATCAACCATAGGTCAACAGCTAAAGCCAATATTGTTGAGCATGGTCAAACATCTAAGACCTTCAAGAACAAGTCTAGCTATTTAGTGGGAAAGGGGCAAAGCTCGAACCGAAAGGTGGCATTTCTAAGAAATAGTTTCAAGGAAAGTACTTGCTATGGCAAAGTAGGCTATAAATCTTCGGAGTCCATAATGTCAAAAAAGGACAATAAGAAAGAAGCAAATGTAGTTAATTACATGGCATAAGATGTGTCTGGGATAAATCTTCCAGCCGTTATTTATGAAGTAAATATGGTGGGTTCAAATCCAAGGGAGTTGTGGATTGATAAAGAGTTGTTTACTTCGTTCGAGGCAATTGAAAATGGGGAAAAATTGTTTATGGAAATTCAATAACCTCTGAAATCAAGGGTCAATGAAAGGTAGTTCTGGAAATAACTTCTAGAAAAGAGCTAACCTTTAACAATGTGACCTATGTACCAAATATTCGCAAGAACCCGTGTTTGGGTCGCTTCTGAATAAGCTTGTTTTCTTTATTTTATTTGAGTTAGACAAAGTCATTTTGTCTAAAAGTAGAATGTTTATCGGAAAGGATGATGTTTCTGATGGGATGTTTAAACTTAATGTAATGGTTGTTAATTCGAAAACTAAAAAAATTAATTATTTTGCTTATTGTAATGGTAGACTAGGACATGTTAATTATTTCACTTTTCGTAGATTAATTAACTTGAATTGCATACCCACGTTTCATATTGATTTTAAAAATAAGTATGAAACTTGTGTTGAAACAAAATTGACAAAGTCATTTAAATCAATTGAAAGAAATATAGAATCACTTGATTAAATTCACATGGATATATGTGATTCAAAATTTCTACAAACAAGAGGTGACAACAAGCATTTCATTACTTTTGTATATAATAAGACAAAATACTATAAGAAATAAACTATAGAAAATTTTGTTTTCTATAAGAATGAAATTGAAAATCAACTAAATAAGAAAATTAAAGTGATAAGAAGTGATCGAGATGGTGATTATGATTCACCATTTATTGAATTCAGTGCACAACATGGAATTATATATGAAACCATGACAAGTTACTCACCCCAACAAAATGGTATTGTTGAACGAAAAAATCATACCTTATAAGAAATGATGAATCAATGTTAGTAAGTTCTAAGTTACTTTAAAACATGTAAAGAGAAGTTGTGTTGTCTGTAAATTACCTTTTAAATAAGGTACTCTGAAAAGAAAAAGAAAAGATCCCCCATGAGTTATGAAAACAAAGAAAGGTTTTTTATAAATACTTATGAATGTGGGGGTGTCTTACTAAAGTAGTTGTACCTATACCAAAGAAGGTGAATGAGTCCAAAAACTATAGATTGTATCTTCTTTGGCTAGTACATAATAGTAGTGCTTATCGATTTTTTGTGTATGAGTCTAAAATCCTATACATACACAAAAATAAGATATTAGAATTGAGAAATGCTTTTTTTTTAACATGTATTTTCGTACAGATCTAAAGTAGAAGCTAGTTATTCTAAACAGAAACATGAGATTATGATTGGAAATAGTCAGAACCAAATGCTAGAAGAGAAAGTTGGGTTAAACTAAGACGTAGTAAAAGAGAAAGGACAAAAAAATCTTATGGTACCTGATTTTTTGACCTATATGCTGGAAAAGTGAATCTCAAAGCTTCCAAGAAGCTATGAACTCTTCAGAAAGACATCAATAGAAAGATGCCAATAGAATTAAAATGGATTCTATCTTTACAAAATCATTCATAGGAACTAGTAGATCTTCCACGGAAAGCAAACCACTTGATTACAAATGAATTTTCAAAAGGAAAATGAAAGCAGATAGAACTATCAAAAATCATAAGGCTAGACAAGTAATAAGATGTTGACAAGGAGAAGGCATTTATTAATTTGATACACGTTCTCTGGTAATGAGTATAACATCTTTAGGATGATACTTGCAATTGCATCTCTGCAAAATCTTGAATTATATCAAATGGATATCAAAACTATTTTTTTTTAATGGAGATTTATATGAAGAAATCTACATGGAACAATTTGGGAGCTTTATCACCAGAATAGGAAAAGAAAGTCCGTAAATTGGTGAAGTTATTAAATGGTTTGAAACAAGCACCCAAACATTGGTATGAAAATTTTGATAATGTTGTGATGGAATGTAGATTTAAGATCAACGAGTGGACAAATTGCATTTATATCAAAGATACTGAAAATGGTTATGTTATTTTATATCTTTACGTTGATGACATGCTTATTATTGGTAGCAACAATAAGATGATTAAATCTATTAACTATATGTTGAAATTTAAGATTTGACATGAAAGATATGAGTTTCACTGATATGATACTTGGAGTTAAAAATTTAAGAACATCGGAAGGATCGTTCTAAGCCATCACATTATGTGGAAAACAAGGTAAGAGTGTCTCTAAAGTAGAGTATTCTAGAATTATCGGAAGTCTCATGTACTTGATGAGTTGTATAAGACCAGACATACGATCAATTCAAGAGTTGACTACTGGAAATGAATAATAAAAGTAATGAGGTATTTAAGATATACTCGTAGCTATGGGCTACATTATACCAGATATCCAATAGTCATTGAAGGATATAGTATTGCTAATTAGATATTTGATGTAAAGGACTCAAAGTCTTTGTGGCTTTGTATTCACATTGGGATGTCCAGTTATATTATGGAAATCCTCTTAATAGGTAGTTATAGTCAAATCTACTGTGAAATCAAAGTTTATAGCTCTAGACAAATGTAATGAAGAGGCTTAGTGGCTACCAACTTCTTAAAGGATATTTCGAGACGGTGAAAGCCTGTGCCAGCAATTTTACGTACATTGTGATGGTCAATCTGTGGTTGGAAGGGAATAGAGCAACATATATAATCGTAAGTCTAGACATATATGTCGTAGACATAATTCCGTAAGACAACTATTCTCAATTGGGAGTTATCCATGTTGAATATGTAAGGTCAAAAGATAATATTGTAGATCCACTAACCAAATGATTAAATAGAGAGTTGGTTGAAAAATCATTGAAAGAAAAAGGACTTAGGTCCTTGAAAGCATGATTAATACAAAGAAAATTCAACCTAGTTGATTAGGAATCCCAAGACCTAGGTGCAAAGGGACAACCTAATTATAAAGAAGTAATCGAATTACTGTGGGAGATAACATTCCCTATCCACTCCTATGATGTAACAATAATGCCCGTAAGAATGAATGATAAGCAATAGGTTTCTTATGCGTCGGAAACCGAGCGAATTAATGCAAGTTAATTATAATAAGAAACACCTATGTGAGAGAGAAGTGATGTCTCTTCTAAGGGATTGTGTGGAGCTCAAATCTTTAAAAACTCTCGTAAAACCATACGCACGTTCATGGCTGTAAACGAACATAACAATGAGAACTGAATAGTTCAAAGACACAGTGTCCACTAGTCAGTTAGTAAAGTAAATATACTTTAATAAGGGAATGTTTAAATGATAATACATACATATCATATAGAGGTTTCAATCATTGAATTATATCATCAAGTCTTTATGTCTCACATGTTGACCTATGATTTAATATAGCTCAATTTGTTTTGATTATAACAAATAAGATACTTATGTTTCTAACAAGTCTTGTTTCTTAAATTTTTCGTGTATAAATCTTCTTAAGCATTCAAAGTCTCTAAACGTCATCCATTGAAGAACATGCAATCAAAAGGGACTCGAAGAAAACAAGAACTTTGACAATTAGAGTTTAGAAGTTGTTTTATACAAACTTCCATTTATATGTAAATGTATTAACTCATCGATTTTTAGCAAGTGCATAAAGCTCAAAACGCAAACTATTTTTTATAATTCACCACTTNGTCGACCGAAGTATAAACCGGTCGGCCGATCTGCTCGACTGAAGTGTCAGTCAATACTCCAATGGTTTGATTTTACAATGGCTATATTCACACTATGGTCGACCGAAATTCATCAACGGAAACTTCCGAAATTTCAATCTTTTGATCTATAATTAGTCATCTCTTTGCATTTAATTCCAACAACTTATAAGAGCAATTAAAAGAGTATATTTATTGAAAATCATTGAGCTTACTTGATTATATATTATATTTCATTTATTATAGAGAATCTCTTGATTGACAAATTTAATTTCATCTATTTTATCAAGAATTCTAATAAGAAAACTTCACAATCTCATCT
>CAIGRP010004630.1:0-18268 GCA_903798385.1 Fraxinus cuspidata
CCTTCCATCAAATTGTGATAATTCGGCCTTCAAATCCATCACAGATTCTGTAAAGGGATGTGTCTTACTCGTGGACATAAATGATTTTCAGTTTTGAAAAGAAAATCGCTTAAGTTGCAGAAGAAGGTTTTGAAAAATTTTCGTTCAAGGTATGAGAAGTAAGCAAGACACCGAATTAAAACGCACAATACTAGTAAAATATGCAGAAGGCATATGTAAGAACAAAGAACAGTCAATCATTGAGTAAATTGCAGTTGATACCAAACCAAACACTCAGAGAGATCAACAGAGAAGATATACCCTATACGTGCTCCTATTGCAGACAGTAAATTGATTCAGCACACAATCCTCAATTTATACAGAATTTCAAGATAATACATAAGCATGGAAATCAACTTTATGGAAGAACTAGATTATAATACTAATAGATTTACAAATCATTAATGCAATTGTAAACAGATCACTGAGAGAATTAAATTGGAAAGATCTCACCGAAATACTGTGTTTAACAGTATTAATATATTCCAATTTCAATATTCAGTGCAATGTGGTCTCCACTAGTTTCCAGTTCCTCAGATCAGATTTAATTGCAGTGATGAAAACCTGTATAGTGTAATGCACACGTCAATACGAACAATAAAGTTGAAAACGAATTCACAAACCCTTACCCACAGCCTTACGAGGCTTTGATACCAATTTGTTGGGTCCAAATCACCTAAGAATGTCACAAATTGCAATTGACAGTAACAAAATAAAATGCAGAAACTAAAGAACTCAAGAAATTGGGCACCCAGTTCGACCAAACCTAATCTGGGGTCTTAGAGATAAATCGAGCCTGTCACTATGCAAAGAACCATCCAAGAGAGAGATTTACAAATGTTTACAACCAAGAATCAGAAACCGGACACAGCCACTTCTCTATTGATCATCGATCTTCAAAAGAATTTCTCAACAATAACCTATACTATACAACAGAGAACAACCTCACTGCCTTGAACAATTGCAGATTTATCGATTGTATTTATTAGCTAAATACAACCTAAAACACTGAACAATCAAAAAATATTAACCCTAAACCACAAAGCTCAGATTAGTACTTAATACAAATAAGGCAGACAAATTATTTCTCAATCACCGAACAGAAACTCTCAAATTAGACAAGAATCGCTTCACAGAGAGCAAGCAGCCAAACCGTATGATTAACCTAGAAGAAGAAGAATAACGCTACAGTTGCCAAAGGGAGCCATTTATCCACTTTGTCTACAGCCGTTGATTTAGATCAACGGTCCACAAAGAGTTCAAACAAAACAAAGATCCAAGTGAAGACAGAAGGACCAATACAAACTAGCCAAGTGGATCAAGACAAAAAACATGTTCCACTTATGGAGTTGTGTTTTAAGAACCACAACTTACAAAAACCATGAGCAAGACCAACAACAATTTATGTGCATTGTTCTAACATATTAAATTTTATCATTATGATTAAAATTTTGAAAAAAATAAATAAATAAATTGGGCCCCATGTAGAATTTAAATCACAATTAACGACCACAAAGTAAGTTAACTATTAGATAAACAATGGAATTAATCAATGTAAATTGAAAGTAAAACCCCCTATCAAAACTCCAATGATTTGGCATCCAAATGATGGACCGAGGCTCAAATTAAGAGCCGAAAACCACACAGCAACATCGCATAAATTAGATCGAGATTACACACTCAAATGGACCACAAAAGATATCTAAAACCGGTCAAAGTGACTACAAAGAAGCAACACCAAACAGGTATCGAAATAGAGGCATAATCGGAGGCACGAATAAACTCACAAAGGTCACAATCCGGAGCCCCAAGTTTCCGGTAATGAACCAACAGAGAATGAGCAGTGACGACAGCCACAGACACAAGAAGACATAGGTCAAAAATCACGAAAATGAAGTGCCAAGAAGAGGCAAAGTCAAAGTCCAAGAAATGAGGAAAAATCGTGTGTTGTGTGACTACTCACAAAGGACCTACATATATATGTAATATAATAGGTCAAGTAATGGGTCGAGCTCATGAGGTAGTCTTGGTCCTATGTAATTTGAGCTACAAAGTGTGATTTTCGACCTTATAGCGCTCAAGTGCATTCAATTATAATAATTGAATCTAGTATCCATCTCAATTATTCATCATCATCCCGAGGTTTATTTGGTATCAAAATACCAACACCCCACAATTTCTAGGCCTGAGGTTGTCGCCTCTTGAGCCTCTCCTCAAGTCCATACATGCGTAGAGATTAACAAATACAAATCCACAATGCTTATGGCTTTGGTAAAATTGGTAGTTGGATTGGTTGTGCATCAACAAATAGTGAATGACCTTTATGGCGATGGTAGATCCAAAATTGCAAAAGACATGGGCTTATAGAATCTCCCTAACTTAAACCTTGTTTGCATATGGTGTGTAAGCTGTTTGGGCTGCTTAGAGACAGGTTTTGATTGCAAGGAAGGACTGTTTTGTGCTTATTTTAAAGGAGAAAGTTCATGTTGTTGATTTGCCCCTGGACTAAAGGATGGATCTTGAAGTGACGAATCTTGACCTAAGGGACTGAAACTGGAGATCCAGGCCTCTTCATGGTCTATCATCCCAGATGTGCTAAAGTCATTTGGAAACCAATTATAAAATAGCAATTGATTTTGAATTTTATCAGTATGAATGATAAGAGTGGGAGTGGAAAAACCCAATTTTTCGGGTATTTAGTAAGTGAAATCGTCGAGTCCAAATTTAATTATGGATTCGTTCGGGTTCAGTTCCATTCGGTTCGGTTTGGTTCGGTTCCCGAATTCCGTACAATAATTAATTTTTTTATATTTACAACAATGCTACATTAGTTCAACTATAACATTTTCAATATTAACTCTTATAAAATAAAATAGCTCAATCTGGTGATATCTTTTGCGTGTCTCTTTGTTGAATTCTTCATAAATTTGACTGTTAAAATCACAAAAAGAGAAAGATAGTCAGTCCACAATAATAGAACGACATAAATGACACTACGATCGAATAAGAGATTTTGGTAAAACTTAGATCAATTTGATTAAATTTAGCGGCTGAAAATTAGAAATAGAAAAATCATATTTTACTTTTAAGCTAAATTAATTAGTTAACAAATTCATTTAGAAAAAAATAATTTGATTTATTTAAGATAAAAAAATTTAAAAAAGTTAGAGAGATTCAATTATTATTTGGAATAGTTCGAATCTTGCTAGTAGTACCACAAAGCGTTTAACATTAATATTGAACACTAGTCGGGTGCACCAGTCCCCCATGCCCCATTTCTCACTCACACGTTTCATGACATAAACATACATCTTGTAACAAAACATTTGAGATACATATATTTAAAAACATTCATTGACTCATTGACATTTAGAAACTTTTTATTTTTTGAAGCTTTATGTATACTTATGGATGCATTGCCACGTATAAATATGTAATGAGAAACATTAATAACATAAATCATAATAATCAAATATCATGTTAACATAAGGATAAATAAGATAACACGTCCTGATCAAAAAAATAAGATTACACATTTACACATTTAACGAAGTAATATATGTATGAAGACAATTTGATGTTTACTTACTTTAAGCCATTAATTTATTTTTCAAATGACAAGTGGATATGCTCCTAACCGTCAACGAATTCAACTTGCCAAGAGACCTAAGTCATAACCATCTATTGAAAACTTCTGCATACTCATTATTTATTCTCATTTAAACAACTTTGATACAGCTAGACGAAGCTATAACACTTTAGATTTACCAAGAGAAATTAATACGAAATGACCACCACCTGAATTGTATTAATGGTGCAAAACTCATATTAAATTTGAAGACAAAATGGGGGAGCAAGCCATAGAATTAGGAATTACACTAACATTATGCACCATTTTTTTTTTTTTTTAAAGTTACAAACAATTTGATTATATCAACCTATGATCATGTTCGTACAGTTAAATTATTTTGAAATAATGGGCAACGCAGAAATTCAATTAAATAGAGGGTATGTTTGGCTAGTTTTATAAAAGTTTACTTGTAAGTATTAAAAATCAGTAATGTTGACAAACCCATGTACATGCCAAGAGACTCTATCTGGACATATTTTAGCACGCAACCATATCTTCTCTATCATTAGATCATGGCAAATAAAATATAAGGATTTCTACATTGACAAGGTTATTTTAGAATGAAGTTGATATAAATCAACTAAAAGTATGATAGCTTTAAATGAATTAAAGCTAATAATTAATTACCACCTAATAAATATTGTAACAATAAAATAGACTAACAACAGAGTGAATAAATAAAGTATGACATCATTTAAGTAAAATTTAAATGGATTGTACACTTATATATGCCATTAAATTAAAGTATTTGTTAGTGATTTGGATGGGTTATAACTTAATTTTTTGTTAATTATATTTGTTAGGTTGAATTCAATACAAATTGGTGGATTTGGAAGAAATGAAAGAAAAATGTTCGAAAATGAAGGAAATTCAAAATTTGAGAACCAAATTGTAATAATCCAATAGTTGATTCGGAGCACAAAACAATGATTGCAAATCATATAGGATCAATTGAATGTAATTGAAGGTCAAATGAGTGAAATATAATGGAAGTATTTTCACAAATCAATTTCCAACTGAAGAAATTATGCTCCAAATTTTTAGCTTCAACTTGAGACCCATTTTTTGAATAAAAAATGTTCGAATTAAAAAAATTGTATTTTTAGAAGAATTGTAACCATTTGAATTAACTTTCCACCGTATCGTATCAGCTCAAACCGTACGCTTGCGGGTTTAATACGAACAAGTTTTTGGCGTTGTTGACGGGGAATAAAGTGTTTAATTTGAATTTATTAGTTTATATAGGATTTGAATTTTTTAATTTATTTTTGTTTTGTTGATCTTGGCTCCCCACCCTGATCTCTTTTGTGCTTGGCATTCTTTTAGGTACTATTCAACAGTATATGCAGGATTCTATTGATGGTAAGGGAGTAAAATTTTTTGCAACAAGTAATCTCAACATGGACGATGATGATATGTTTGTAGAACATATAAATTGTGAGCTTTGTGACGTGATGCATTATACTGGGCAATGCTTGTATATGTCCACTAATCCCTTTATGTCCAAGCTTATGTGGTTTAAACAATATTTAAGACGTCGAAAACAAGCATTTGACAAATATGATGAATGCAACATGCCTGAGGGCGAATATATATCTACACATCCAGAGGATGACATTATTCTTAAGGGGGTTGGACCTCCCCTATTGAAAAAAGAGGCACTTGCAAAATATTATAATGAACTTGTTATATTGGATGAAAGCAAAATACGCACAAGAAATTCTATATTCTGGGACGAATTTAAAAGGTGGAGATATAATCACTTGAAAAGATTGGAAGGAAAGAATTACCATTGCCGACGAATTTAGACTGAACTTAATATTCAACTCGAGAAAATATCAATTATTGAAAAGGAGCATAAAGAGGATGACAAACTAATTACAAACGAACCAAGCGAAAAAGTGGCAATTAATGATGATGAAAATAACACACATTCTTTCGACATCATCGATTGTCCAACAATTGAATTTGTGATTAAGTTCGAAGAGGAAGAAGTCTACATAGTTGATTTTGAATTGGATGGAATATGGAAGTCATATCTCAATGAGTGAGGCAATGTTAAGATTTGGAGAATCAATGAAAAGTGGATCAAAAGTCAAAATAAGCAAACTAAGCAAGACATCAAAAGTTTTTTTTTTTTTTTCCAGAATTCCATGATACAGAACATCAAAATCAAGCTAACGACTATAAATAAGTGCTTATTGGAAGGCAAACTAATTTTCTTTCTTTTTATTTATTTTACTTTTTAAATATAGGATTAATATTTTTTATTGCTTTTAGTAGTATATGATATCTGCATCCACATATTTCCCTTTATGGTGTGTATGAGTTTAATACAAATTGTTTCATGTTATAATTGATTTTTCCTATTTTGAAGGAACATATCATCTAAACACATTGGACAAGGGAAAAGACATAGCAAGTGAGTCAGAATTTTCATGTCAGTTCATCCACCACCTTCAAATATATATCATGAAGTACTTAGTTTCTTTTTCTTAGCACAAAATTTATATATATTGTTTGTTATTTTTTAAACATCGAAGACAATGTCTGTTATAAGTTTGGGGGTGAAAAAATATTGAGTTTCTAATGGTTTGTGTGCTTATTCGAGTGCAAAAAAAAAAATTTATTTCAACTTCTTTATTGTTTTTATGTGCTTGTGTGAGTTAGATAATTTTGCTTACATGCATATATTTGAAATCATGTTTTAGATTATAAATTGTGAAAAAGTTACTTATTAAGGTTAATTTATGCTTATTCATGTGAAATTTGATATATTTGCGCATAAGATTTATGTTTTACATCATAAAGAAATAATTTGTTTCAAAATTTGAATAGGTAAAAAAATAGTAGAACTTAGATGTTAATCCAAATAGCCACTAAATTATACATCTTTGAACCAATTTTATGATAGTTTGGGGATGATTGAGCTGTTGTAGGGAGACATTGAGATAGATGTGGATTCCATGTGTACTAAATCTTGTGTGGATATCTAATGACAATAAGATGAAAATTAGGTGAAAATCTTAAGTTAGATGTTGATTTTTGAGAATAAGAGTTTAATAAGGGGTATTGTTGTATAAAAAAGAGAAAATATTGTATTATTATAAAACTTCTGTTTGTAGCATTTATGACTTGAGTGATTAAGTCTGCAAAGGTATCTAAAATCTGGTGCATCATAGTCATCTGATTTAGAAGTTATCGACCAAAGGTTCATTACAAGTGTCATTTAGAAAACTTGATGGAGAGATGTACACACATAAAATAAAAGAAAAAAGAAAAAAAAATATTATTACATGCTTTGATTAAACCCCAAATACTTATATGAGAGAATCTAAACCTTTGGCGATGAATTATTAACTTAGTTGATTTTTGGAGGTTGAAGCAATAAAAAATAAGAAGAATCAGCAATTGTTGATGTATTGAACTGCAATTAGTAAGATCTATCTAACCAAACTAGAGAGTGTGAGGAATATTATATAAATTCAACCTTAGATTACACCATAAGAAAAGAGTGAAAATAATAAGTTTGACGGTGTGAAAACTCACGAGAGGGAAAATGACGAATTTGATTATTGAGAGTTGAGATTTGAAACGCTTTATGAATTTATGATGCTTGACATGAATTTTCACATACACACACACACACATCGATTTTGTATTGGATAAGTAAAAATTAATTTTAATATGTACATGAACGTGTGGGTGCGAGAGAATATGACAGGATGAATGGTCCGTTTGGCACAGCTTTTGCTTTTATTTTATGTAGAAGAGTTTTTGAAAGAATTTACTTTAATTTTTGTTTGAAAACTAATTTTTAAAATCATTCACTATTTCAGAAGTGCTTTTAAAAGAACTCACAATGGACTATCTTTCTCTATAAACTAAGTACTAGTCACAAAATTAGCCAAACATGTTCAAAAATAGATTTTGGATTTCAAAAATTTATTTTGACTTTTCAAAAGTCATGCCAAACGTGCCCGAAGTCCAGTTAAAGTTACTTCAATTTCCCAATATTAAAATATATAAATATCCATATATACACACTAACATACACACCCTCACACACAAACATATACATACAGACATACTAAAATCCAATTAAGCTTTCATTCAATTCCCTAAAATGGTCACAGAATGATATAAAATGTCTTGATACCTTCACATGTGTGCAAGAATCAGATTCCAGTAGAAGAGAAGAGAAGCAAAGGATGTAAATGAATCGGTGTACTAAAGTTTAGAATGCAAATGTAGCTTCCCCCTTTCTAAAGGTTTTTTTGACTGCTACCCTAATTGTATCTATATAAGTAAAATTTATATAAATAAAATAATTTCAAGCCCTTTCAATCCGAGTCAAGATCCCAAATTTCTTGATTAATTGTTAATCAATTTAAATTAAATATAATTTTCCTAGTACATAATTATGAGTATTTTCGAAAAGAGAACTCTAGGTTCTATTCCAAAAACAAGACAAGTTAAAAGCATATAATAAAATATAAATAAATACATTTTATAATTTAGGCTTATTAAATATAACAAATTCAAATGTATAGGCACGTTGATCATTTAGGACGTTCAAATCACATTCCACTGTAAAAAACACAGTTAGTCACCGAATGATAGTTATATTAAATGCAAAATAAATATCATATTAATAAAAATAATCCAAATGACATGATAATCACGAGAAATAAGTACGTGGCGTTACAAATAAAATGAAGAACTACCTTCCACCGAAACTATATCTCGTATTGAAGTTGTATTAGTTCAGAGGCCCAATCTGAAGCGCACTTTTGAAATGAAGTGACCCACCTCCTTCAAATATCTCCCGTATCGAATGATTGATGTGCCTTCGTAATGAGAGATATGTCAAATTTTGTCAGCATAAGTTGTAAGGTGGTAGAATCTTTAAGAGCATTAAATGCGTTACAGGACTAGTAAAGTTAGATTTATGCCTATTATATGATGTTTCTGTTAAGGAGATGAAGGCATGTGCTTCCTCATCCAACATGTACCGTTTTGTAACACCATAAATATTCTCTCTTGTATCATTTGAAGACTAATGCAATTATATACTTGAAGCTATACTTCATCTTCTCTCTCGTTCTATTTCCTTTAAATTATTTGAGTTGAATGCTTAGCTTTGGTTTTGGATTTGTTTGTTTTCGATTGTTTTTTATTATGCAACCCTGTTTATATATGTCGTTGGCGTCATACTATTTTTGTCTCGCGTTATAAAGCTTCACTCACGTTCAAATCGAAACATTTTGTCGACTAGTGATTCGTCCAAATGTGTTTGAATTAGTTTGTATGGATGTGAGTGAGCCCGATATCTGTTGTCCACATGTACGTGCAATAAACGAGGTCAATAGCATACTTCCTTGAGCCATAGTGGGAGGCATACTTCAACTATGTGTCTATGTGTTATAGTTCATATTATCAATATTAGGCATGAGACATCTTGTAATTATATAATTTTGGCTAACTCATTTTTTTCCCATCATTTGGATAATTTGAAAGTTATAAATTGAGTGATAAAAACGATCTTTCTTTGATCAACATAGTTGATTTCATTTTTCGATCCGAATGCATTTTCAACAATTGATTTATCAAATTATTCTGATTAAGCTAATATGTAGTTGGGTGGAATGATCAATGACCGCATCGAATGATTGATGAAACCCTTCATTAGAGAGTTGTAGATCAAATGAAATTCCAATCACAATATCTCCTCCTACACTTACACTTTTGTTGACGTCTTTAATGACACTATGTGATGTAGCACACAACCTGACAATTTATTTGAATAACGTTTATTCAAATCAATGATCAAATTTTTTTGCACATCGCACGGTGTCAACAAAAATGTAAAATTTGAATGTACAAATACTTAATTGAAAATTATAATTGTATTGTCTCTCTTTTCTAAATCTTGACTTGACTAACTATAAAAACTGTTTAATTCCCATAAAGTACAAGTTAGACAGCACGTGGCATACAGTCTACATATATTATGGTATGAAATCTTGCAACTTGGGTGCTATATTCTTCGATGACATCATGCCATTCTCACCATTTTTTACATTTTAAAAATAATTCTCTTTTTTTTTTTAAGGTAATTGCATTAATTGTTTATTTTCTATTCAAACCACGAATGAAGTCAAGTGATTTTTGGTTGTCGGCTCTGTTTAATTTACTAATTAGTGTGATATTTGTGGTCATAATTGTTGTGCTAGTTGATAATCATAAGTATGTTTAATTTCTCTCTCTCATCTCTTCAAAGTATGTTTTGTAGTAAAAGACGATATGCTTATTAAATTGACGATATGCTTATTAAATTGATATATTACAGTGACATGTTCAAATTAAACATAAATATTTCGTGACATATTTGATATATTGAATTTGATAATATTGAACAAAAAAAAAAAAAATTTCTTGTAAATACAAATTAAGATATTTTCTTATACTGAGTACCGAATTTAGCCGATTTTGAAAATGAGTTTTTTGTTACGAAAACTTGTGTAGTGTGCCATGACCAGAAGAAGCAACTAATGGAAAATTTTGTGAGGAGAGAGACAAAAGAGAATATTTAGGGAAATTTGTACCATTGTCTGAATAGTAAGTTGATCTTTAATATATAAAATAGAGTGAGTAACTTCCCAAATTTACATTATAATTTAGTCTCAAAGAAGCCAGTCTAATCTATATTATTATGTAACTATTACCATTATAACTATATGAAGCTAGAATTGTTTTTCAGCTTGAACCAATGATTAGAAATTAAAAGTGAAGTATATTCTAATTAACGACACATACAATTAAATGAAAATTTGAACCCTCGAATTTGAAGTATCATACTTTCACATAATTCAACATGCAATCGATATGCATAGGACCCTCCAAACTAGCAACTAGAGTTGTATGCAAACACTTATTTATTGAGGAAAACTAATCCAATTTGTAATTTTTTATATTTATACAGATCGAAAATAGGGGGAAAATTTTACTTGTGCTTCATTCCTATTAATCTGGAAGTTTCTCTCAGCGACAAAGAAATGGTCAAATATTTCGTCATTTGGGGTAGACTATGAAAGAATTAATCAATTTGAGGATTATAATTCCGACATGAAGAAGTAAGGACGCGGTTCCATGCGGAATAAAAAGTGTGTTGGAATTCATTTTTCCTTTTTGCATTTAGATTGAAAGAATGAGGACCAACTTTGAAATTTTCCTTTATATTTGAAAAGGTCATTGGTAAACGCAAATATCTGAACAAACTTTAAAAACCCACCAAAGTTTATAGTCTTTGATCCGTATCTGTTTAAAGAATAATATTGTTTGTTAAATAGTATGACTACATATGTTTTTCATTTGACTCTGCTTAATTACTTTTCCAGCATGTCCATTATTTTCCAATTCAAACCAGTAGGAGCGGTTTTCTTCGTATTTCAATGTTTAGTTTTAAATTTTGAATTCATTTTGAGTGTCTATTTTGAGATTGCTAAAACACGTTTTTTTTAAATTTTAAAAAATTGTTAAAAAAAAAAAAAGAAGTTTTGGCTTGATTTTAACTGAAAACAGCTAAAACGACTTTTTTGAAGTTTTTTCGTTTTTTTTTTTGTAAATTTTAAACTCGTTTTTGAAAATTCGTTTATGAAAGTAGGTAAGTAAACATGTTTTCAATATTTTCGAAAATTAAAAACTGAAAATGGTCTTAAAACAAGACCTCAGCTTCTACATTTTTCAAACTCTGAAATAGGGTTCCTGTTTCTCCCCGCCAACTAACCCTAAAAATCCCAATTTCAAAGTCAAACACACATGCCCTTCTTCGGCTCCTACCATCCTTTTTGTCATCTTTATATAGACAGTTCAAGAATCCACAGTTCCAACAATCTTTGCCTTTTGGCCAAAACAATACAAAAAAAGATGAGGTCTCATGCTTTTGTATTGGCCCTAAAGGCTATTTTTGTTATCATCTTCTTTCTCTTGATTTCGAGTGCTATGTGCATCAGACATAGTTCTTTATCTGATCCGATGATGGTCGGGTTTAGAATCGAAAGAGCGTACTCAGGGCCAAGTCATCGTGGACCTGGGCATTAGCTGGTGGCCTTGATCACGTTTCCGTTTCTGCACAACCTATTTAAGTTTGTATAATTGTTTTGCTGTTTTGTCTTCTCAAAAAGATGCATACAGTTTTAACTAAGAGGTTGTTGTAGAATCTTGTGTCTCTGCTTATGGCATAAAACAAAAAGTTCCCGCAACATCAAGTTGTGAATTAAGTTGTTTCATTTAATTTTTGTCATACATTTTCTTTCGTTTTTGACAATTTTTTGTACTTTTAGGTTTAGCTGCGCTGGTAATGTGTACACAATTTTTGGTTAATGTGAAAATATGAAATCAATACAAGAAGTTAAATTAATTTTTTATACTTGATCCTTGGTGTCTCTTCTTCCCCACACCACCACCACCAGCCACTGTAATTGCGTGTGTGTGTGGTTGCATTCACGCGTGAGATCATTATCTAACATCTAATTCGGCAAGACGAAGAAGCAAAATAGCAGTAATTCACAAACTTCAAAGAGGTTATGGAAACATAAAAAGTGTTGTATATGTAAAATAAATAGAATGTATGAAAATTTATGTAGAATTTCCATTTTTAGAAAATTGGAAGTTACTTCTACTATCTAATCAAAGTCAAAACTTTAATTTTAATCATATAGTCAAAATTACTACTCATTATTATTAATAAATTTCATGGTCTTCATCATTATTAGTCCAAAAAGTTACTAATTATAATCTTTTCCGAGAGGATATATATATATATATATATATATATTAGAAAAATTGGAGTTGAAAATTGGGAGTTTAGATTATTTTAGAAACGAGATACTTAACTTTATGTTAAGTATGGACTAAATCATACAAGTGAAAGTTAAATTTTCACTAATTTGGGATATCCTAAGTTGACTAAAATTCTGGTTTTGAGACACTATTTTAGACCTAACTTGAGGTTTATAAAATGAAGAAAAATTTCTTCTTGTTGAATTTCCTGTTAAATTTTCATGTACTCAAAGCTGGTTTCTAAAATGAATATATCATTCAAATAAAAGGGAGGCTTTGGGAACACATTCTTAAGGCAAACTTATATAGATTCATTCATAAATTCTCAAGAATTGTGGTCCTAAATTGGGATTTAAAGGTTAATATTCATCAATTGGCCAAGAATATTTCCAATCATCCATAAAGAGTTTGAAGATCCATTGTTGTTGAGAATTAGGTGTCAAAGATCAACAGTTGCTCTGATTCTTTTCTTCCTTCATATTCTTGAATTATGAGATGCTAAATAATGTTTATTTAATTTAGTAACAATTTTTCCCGCCTCGGTCAATGAAATGAGTATATGTTGATATTGACGAATAGATTTAACTCTGAAACTTCAATTCAGGACACTTCATCTTGTCTAAAAGATTAAAACTACGCTAGAAGCATCTCATGTGAAAGTTATAATTGATTTAAAAATGGATGGCACTCCGAGACTCTTATGATACTTAACAAGGATATATCAGTAATTATTTTATCAATCGTGAATGGTATAGAGATCAAATAGTGATTTCATCTTACTTCTTAGGTTCCCACATCGAATTTAAATTATAAAAATCTTGACTTCGAAAACTTTTAAAGAGAAGAGTTTGGGTCTTGTGTGTAGTGTAGAGAGTTAGAAACCCTAATTCTATATCGACGATAATAATAAAGTTGTAGAAAGAAAAATAAACACACAAAAATGCGCAAGTTATTGAGGTTTGCTTCAATATGAGATTATGTCAATTTTTTTATTGCTTCAATAATTCAGTATGATGAAGGTCGATTCACGTACAAACTCTGCATAAGACATTATTAGACCCTATAACTTAACAATCTCTCATTTAGAGACGAATCCACCATCAATGGCTCCTCGCAACAGCAACAATTCCTCAATCCTCAATTCTTAAGTCCAATTGAAGTTCAATTTATGGATCAAAACAGTCTGTCAAATTCTAACTTCCTTGAATTTTCTAACTTGTCAAATTTCCATCCTCTAAAGCCGCGGAAATTGATCCACTAATTCAAAAGGTTTACACTAATTTTACTATATTTTTATTCTGGCCGGCCGGCTGTTCACCATGAAATTAACTTAGTCAAGTCACCATAATCATATATATATTTGAAATAGTAAAATATTGTTATTTCACATTTTATATGATCCATAGTCCTATTATTCATTCATTTTGTAGAACTTATAAATACTTAAAATTTAATCGTTTTCCAAACGGGGCACATTTACGTTGAAAATGATATTAGTGTTGGTGGTAATCGCACCCAATTCATTCTTATCCCGATTGCTAGGTGGTAGTGTTGGTAGTAATCGCACCCAATTCTTTCTCATCCCAATTACTAAGACCACCTTTGTCACCTCCCTTTCAAAGACCTATTACCAGGACCACCTTTGTCACCTCTCTTTCAAAGACCTAGCACCACCTACCACCACAAACTTGCGATTGCCACCAACCAACACAAGAATGTCATTGTGCCCGTTTGGAAAACGATTAAATTCAAGTATTTATAAGTTATAAGTAAGACAAAATGAATGAATAATAAATAATAGGACTATGGATCATATAAAATGTGTTAATAAAAAGTATATTTGATTGCAAATAATTAAATTATAATCACATTCTAGACATAAATAGATTTGTTTTTTTATTTTTGCATTTTATAAGAGTGGATAATGTGGTTGTTTGGTGGGGATTAAAATTAGATTTTTAGTAGATTGTGATAGAAGTTTTTGAAATGTGGGGTTGAAAAGCCGTGAGACCCATGAAAAATGTAGTTAATATTGATTTTTTTTTTTTACTTTGATTTATATTAAAGTTTAATTTAATATATAAATCAGCTTTTCAGGAAAACAAAAAAACAAAGAAAAAAGAAGGAAGGAGAAGTAGGATATATACATAGTGCACAGATGCTAATCGAAGAAAAAAGATACGAGAAATTCTAAAGAACTTAAATACAAAATGAGGACGATAGTGAAAATACATCGATCTCTCACCCGAGTGCAAATAAACCACGCTAGAGACATTATGATGTTGATGTTTGGGAATTCTAGTTGACCACGTCCATATTGCCATCTTTTCAAGCAATTAATGATTTATTAAGCCCATGTTTGGTACACATTAAAATTCTCATTCTTATTCTTCTACTTATTTTCAACCACACATTTTTCAATAAAATAATATTTTTCATCACATCAATAACTTTTCCTTATTTTTCAACCACACATTCTCCATCAATCTACTATTTCATAATACACTCTTACATAATAAAGGGCAAAAGTGGTGGTTTCATGTTGTCTTCAGTTTCTGGAGAAATATTATAATGAGAGTAAGCAACTGAAGTGATTTGATTGTTTATTTTCTTATTAAGCCCCTGTTTGGTACACATTAAAATTCTCATTCTTATTCTTCTACTTATTTTCAACCACACATTCTTCAATAAAATAATATTTTCCATCATATCAATAATTTTTCCTTCTTTTTCAACCACACATTCTCAATCAATCTACTATTTCGGAATACATTCTTCCAAAATAATATGGGTCAAACACACATATTTCTCTTCCTAGTCAGCATAGATTTGGTCAACGTTAGACTTTCCGATCATCTATAAATACATAATTGCTGAATGGCCAAGCCAAACACAAATTAGGAAACAATTGCAATCACAGAAAAACCAACGAAACCATGGCCAAATTAATGTTGTTCCTCGCTTATGCAGCAATACTATCTGCAGCCATCCATCGTAGCCATGCAGTCCAATACACGGTCACCAACAGGGCTGCAACCACCCCCGGTGGAGCCCGATTCACCCGGGGAATTGGAGCCCACTACAGCAAGCGAACTCTAGACTCGGCCACCAGTTTCATTTGGAGAACCTTCCAACAGAACGCTCCATCAGAAAGGAAAAATGTTCCGAAAGTGAGCTTATTCATCGACAACATGGATGGAGTCGTGTATTCGAGCAACAATGAAATTCACGTCAGTGCCCGATACATTCAAGGTAATAATAGAAACAATATTCTCGACTATAGCACTTCTAGTTTGTTTTGTATGTTAGACTAAACAATTACGGACGTTTTGAGGAATAGAAATAACTTAAATATTAATATCTAGTATTTCATACCAAACATACTTTTACTTCTGGATCTTCATTTCTTGGATCAGAATTCATGATATTTTTCTCAATACTAGGTTACCGGGGCAATGTCAAACGAGAAATAACCGGAGTTCTATATCATGAAATGACGCACATATGGCAATGGAATGGAAACGGAAGAGCCCCAGGAGGTCTTATAGAGGGAATTGCTGATTATGTGAGGCTTAAGGCCGGCTATGCACCGAGACATTGGGTGAAACCCGGGCAGGGCAACCGGTGGGATCAAGGGTACGACGTAACAGCGCGGTTTCTAGACTACTGTAATAGCCTAAAGCGTGGATTTGTTGCACAACTTAACAATAAGATGAGGAATGGCTATAGCGATCGCTATTTTGTGGATCTTCTTGGGAAAAATGTGGATCAGCTATGGAAGGATTACAAAGCTAAATTTAATAACTAAGTATTTATTATTTATATTGTTCAACTCTGTATTGTACTATTGCAACTTATGTAACATATAGAGAATAATCTTAAACCATATTGTGATAATTAATAAAACAGTACGATTGCTAATTTCTGATACTCTTTTAATGAGTATTAATTATTATTATATATGTAGCGTGATCGAATTTTGTACCCATTCTCAATTTTTCCGATTGGTCTATGTTTGTTTATAACGACAAGGTAATTTTAGTCGGTGATGAAAACTCTCAAAATGAAAGCCAATACTTGTATGCTTGGACCGTGTCCGATTCTTAGGAGCCCGTTTGATAGGATTTTTTTTTTTTTAAAATCTGGAGAAAACATCTTAATTGATATCTAAAACTAATTTTTGAAAAAAGCCTTTTTTGAGGAAATGCTTGGACCGTGTCCGATTCTTAGAAGCCCGTTTGATAGGATTTCTTTTTCATTTTACTTTTACTTCTTGTAAAAAAAAATCTCATCAGAAAACATCTTAATTCATATTTAAAACTAATTTTTGAAAAAAGCCTTTTTTTGAGGTTTATAGATATAGTCATATTAATCTAGCTTCTTCTAAAAACTCTTATAATTAGGAGAAATATTTTTATAAAATTAGCTAAAAAGATTCAAAAACAGTTTTCAAGTTTCAAAAGTTATGTCAAACATGTCCTTAAAACATTGACACGAAGGGGATGTAAGCTATATGGAGTTTGTATAACTGTTTTGCTGTTTTGTCTTCTCAAAAAGATGCATACTGTTTTAAGTAAGAGGTTGTTAAAGAATCTTGTCTCTGCTTATGGCATAAAATAAGAAGTTCCCGCAACATCAAGTTGTGAATTAAGTTGTTTCATTTAATTTTTGTCATACATTTTCTTTCGTTTTTGACAATTTTTTGTACTTTTAGGTTTAGCTGCGCAGGTCATGTGTACACACTGGTTGGTTAATGTGAAACTATGAAATCAATACAAGAAGTTACATTAATTTTTTTACTTGATCCTTGGTGTCTCTTCTTCCCCACATCATCATCATCATCATCACCACCACCCGTCACTGTAATTGTGTGTGTGGTTGCATTCACGTGTGTGATCATTAGCTAACGTCTAATTCGGCAAGACAAAGAAGAATAAAAGCATTAATTCACAAGCTTCAAAGAGGTTATGGATCAAACATAAGGTGTTGTATATGTAAAATAAATAGAATGTATGAAAATTTATGTAGAATTTCCATTTTTAGAATATTGGAATACTTCTACTATCTAATCAAAGTCAAAACTCATATGATCAAAATTACTACTCATTATTATTAATCAATTTAGAGGTCTTTTAGAATTTTTAGAAAAAAATTTAGAGGTTGTTCTCTTTATGTTTCAATTTTTAGTTTTGAGTTTTGAATTCATTTTGGGTTTTGTGTTTTAAGTGTCCATTTTGAAATTGATAAAAACGCATTTTTTTTGTCGTTTTGAAATTTTTTTTTTTAAAAATAAAAATAAAAATGAAGTTTTGGTTTGGTTTTAACTTAAAACAATCAAAACGACTTTTTTGACATTTTTCGTTTTCTTTATAAATTTTAAACTCGTTTTCGGAAATTCATTTCTGAAAATAGGCAAGTAAACGTGTTTTCAGTATTTTCGAAAATTGAAAATGACCTGAAAACAGAAAAAAGAACAATTCCTTAAGAATTTTTGGAGTTTAATATTGGGAGTTCCATTTGGATTATTTTAGAAACAAGATACTTAACTTTATGTGTTTATTAATTATTTTCTGTGAAAACCCGATATTAGACGAGAATGGATGAAAAATAATGGCAATTGACCAAAAGGATTAAAGTTTGTAATATTATGGAAGTTGGGGACCAATGAGTACATTCAGAAATTGAAGGAGCTCAATTACAATATCTAAGGACTCAAAATATGGAGGGGCGGGGGGGGGGGGGGGGGGGGGGGGG
>CAIGRP010004630.1:18349-29631 GCA_903798385.1 Fraxinus cuspidata
GGGGGGGGGGGGGGGGGGGAGGGAGATCGAGAGAGAGAGAGAGTATGGATCAAATCATACAAGTGAGAGTTAATTTTCACTAATTTCGAGAGAGAGAGAGAGAGAGAGAGTGGATCACATCATACAAGTGAAAGTTAAATTTCACTAATTTGGGATATCCCAAGTTTGACTAGAATTCTGGTTTTGAGACACTATTTTAGACCTAACTTGTGGTCTATAAAATGAACATATCCTTCAAATAAAAATGGAGGCTTTGGGAACACATTCTTGAGGCAAACTTATATAGATTCATTAATAAATTATCAAGAATTGTGGTCCTGAACTGGGATTTAAAGGTTAATGTTTATCAATTGGTCAGAAGATTTACAATCACCCATAAAGAGTTTGAAAATTCATTATCGTTGAAAATCAAGTGTCGAAGATAAACAATTGCTTTGATTCTTTTCTTCCTTTATTGTCTTGAACCCAATGGTTTTTAATCACTTTATTGTTTAATTTCGTAATTATGAGAGGCCAAATCATGTTTATTTAATTTCGTAACAAATTTTCCCTCCTCAATCAATGAAATGAGTATATGTTGATATTGACTAATGGATTTAACTTTGAAACTTCAATTGAGGACACTTCGACTCATATTCCCTAGAAAGTGGATCCCGCTCTAATAGCTCCGAATAAATTAAATACGTGCACTTCATCTTGTCTGAAAGATTAAAACTATGCTAGAAGTATCTCATGTGAAAGTTACAGTTTATTTAAAAATGGATAGTACTCAAAAGACTCTTATGATACTTAACAAGGATATGCAGGGGCGGAAGCAGAAGTAAAGTTATGGGGACACAATCGAAATTACAAAAAAGTTGGAAGAAATTTTACAATCGAAAATTTACTTCCCAAAAAGTCATACCCCATGTAATTTTGCATCCGAAAATTTACATGGGATATGACTTTTTCAGATATAAAATTTCGAAATTTTTTATGTCCATATAAAATTTCATAATAAAACGATGAAAATTACATTGAGAAATTTGTGTCACAAAAATAATAAATATTAATGAATAATTGAATTTTTTTAATAGGAGTTAGACGTCTTTCTTTAAGACTCACGTTTAATGTATTTTTAATTATTTTCGATAATGTTTGGATTATTCGATATGCCCATAATGTAGTTCTCGAAATAAGTTTTGAGATGACATAAGCAATTAGTAGATTCGATTAGCGTATCGTCGGAATTTTTTTAAAATTAGCATGTTATAGAAATTCAAATTTATTGTGATTTTGCCCCTATTTGGTGGATATTAAAATCAAATTTTTAGTGAATTTTGATAAAAATTTAAATAGTTATGGATTTCATGATATATGTTATTAAAAATAATTGTTAACTTTGATTTCGATTAAAATTTATATTTCAATCGATACCAAACATGACTTTAATAGAAAAAAAAAAGCTCAAAAGTTTGGGGGAGCACGTGCCTCCCCCCTCCCCCCAGGTCCGTCGTGAGGATATGTCAGTAATTTTTTTTTTTTATCAATTGTGAATGGTATAGGATCAAATAGTGATTTCATCTTACTTCTTAGGTTCCCATAACGAATTCAAATTATAAAAATATTGACTTCGAAAATCTTTAAAGAGAAGAGTTTGGGCCTTGCGTGTAGCGTTGAGAGTTATAAACCCTAATTCAATATCGTTGATGTTGCGTTTTTTATATCGTAAGTGTACGATATCGTAACAAGTAATATAGTGGACCTTTGAGTCCGAATTATCGTTTCTACGAAAACTGTGATTTAGGATTTAATCTAATTTTTCTAATTCCTATTTGACAAAAGTAAGTAAATATTTATGAATATTGTAATTATTTTTTTTAACTATTTTTAACTAATTGAAAATATAAAAAAAATTGCAAACAACAGATAATTAGATAAACAAATATGTGATGAATATTAGTGTATAACAATTTCATCTATTGATTACCTTAATTCTTAATTCAAGATTCATAACTCAATGTAGTGTTTGATCGAATTCTTTTATTGTATTCANATTCAAATTATGACTGCAATAATCAATATAGGTATCTCTACACGTTATACTAATTTATCAGATTTTATTATATGGTTTAAATCTCAAATTCACCTCTCGATTCGTAAGAAACTCACATAATCATCAAATTACTGATCAGATAATTTAATGTATTAAACTTATAATAAAATCCAACACGTAAATAAATAAATCACATAAATTTTGAATAACAAAAATAAAGGATCACAAGTCGATTAAATTGTTTTCCCTAATATAAAAAACAGTTATTCATATTGTAAAAATGAAAAAGCTCAAAAGTGAAAGGATATCACCAAAAATTGACGAAACGTGAAAACTTCTAGTGTTTGCAGTTTTTTCCCCCTTCTTTTTCCTTTTTTCTCTCCCTTTTGCCGTTTTTTTTCCACTTTTTTTTTCTTTTCTTCTGTCTTCTCTCTCTCTCTTTTTCTTTCCTACGTGAATGTCTTCTCTGTTTCCCTTTCTTTCTCCACCTCCCTCGTGTGTGTGTGTGTATCTAATATCTATCTATCACTCTAGGTTTAAGATTATATGTGTGTGTGTGTGTGTTTAATTTGGGCTTCCATTAAAATTTTCAATACAAATCTATTAAGAGTCGTTTAATTCCAACCCCTTTAATATATAATTTTTCTCCAAGGAATTCATCTTTGGATTTTGCAATTTTTCGCCATTTTTGCATTTTTTTTTCCTTCAATTCTTCATTAAATATAGAGTTTTACCTACAAAACACAATATAACATAAATTAGGTAAAATTTAATCAAAAAGACAATAAAATATCATGATTTAGGGTCACGAATAAGTGTATTTCAGTTGACAATAATAAATTGTAGAAAGAAAAATAAACACACAAAAATGCACAAGTTTTGGAAGTTTGCTTCAATATGAGATTATGTCATTTTTTCGTTGCTTCAATAATTTAGTATGATGAAGGTCAATTCACGTACAAACTCCACGTAAGACATTATTAGACTCTACAATTTAACAATCTCTCATTTAGAGGCGAAACCACCATCAATGGCTCCTCACAGCGGCAACAATTCCTCAATCCAAAAGTCTAACTGAAGTTCAATTTCTGAATCAAAACAGTTTTCGTCAACATGTTTGTCAAATTCTAAGTTCCTTGAATTTTCTAAGTTGTCAAATTTCCCATCCTCTAAAGTCGCGGAAATTGATCCACTAATTCAAAAAGTTTACACTAATCTTACTATATTTTTATTCTGGCCGGCCGGCCGGCTGTTCACCATGAAATGAACTTAGTCAAGTCACCATACATCGATCTCTTACTCTCTTGCAAAATAAACCACGCTAGAACCGTTCTCATGTTTGGGAATTCTAGTTGACCACGTCCCAATTGCCATCTTTTCAAGCAATTAATGACTTATCAATATTATCTCTCTTCCTAGTCAGCATAGATTTGGTCAACGTTAGACTTTCTGATCATCTATAAATACATAATTGCTGAATAGCCAAGCCAAACACAAACTAGGAAACAATTGCAAGCACAGAAAAGCCAACGAAACCATGGCCAAATTAATGTTGTTCCTCACTTATGCAGCAATACTATCTGCAGCCATCCATGGTAGCCATGCAGTCCAATACACGGTCACCAACAGGGCTGCAACCACCCCCGGTGGAGCACGATTCACCCGGGAAATTGGAGCCCAGTACAGCAAGCAAACTCTAGACTCGGCCACCAGTTTCATTTGGAGATCCTTCCAACAGAACACACCATCAGAAAGGAAAAATGTTCCGAAAGTGAGCTTATTCATCGACAACATGGATGGAGTCGCATATGCGAGCAACAATGAAATTCACGTCAGCGCCCGATACATTCAAGGTAATAATAGAAACAATCTCGACTGTAGTACTTCTAGTTTGTTTTGTATGTTAGACTAAACAATTATGGACGGTTTGAGGAAGATAAATAACTTCAAATATGTTTGTCCGGTTATTAATGTCTAGTATTTCATACCAAACATATGATATTTTTCTCAATACTAGGTTACTCGGGCAACGTCAAACGAGAAATAACAGGAGTTCTATATCATGAAATGACACACATATGGCAATGGAATGGAAACGGAAGAGCCCCGGGAGGTCTTATAGAGGGAATTGCTGATTATGTGAGGCTTAAGGCCGGCTATGCACCGAGCCATTGGGTGAAACCCGGGCAGGGCAACCGGTGGGATCAAGGGTACGACGTAACAGCACGGTTTCTAGACTACTGTAATAGCCTAAAGCGTGGATTTGTTGCACAACTTAACAATAAGATGAGAAATGGCTATAGTGAGCGCTATTTTGTGGATCTTCTTGGGAAAAATGTGGATTGGCTATGGAAGGATTACAAAGCTAAATATAATAACTAAGCATATATTACTTATATTGTTCAACGCTGTATTGTGCTATTATAACTTATGTAACATATAAAGAACAATCTTAAACCATATTGTGATAATTAATAAAACAGTAGTATTGCTAATTTTCGATACTCTTTTAATGAGTATTAATTTTTATATATGTAGTGTGATCGAATTTTGTACCCATTCTAAATTTTCCCGATTGGTCTATGTTTGTTTATAACGACAAGGTAATTATGGTCGGTGATGAAAACTCTCAAAATGAAAGTCAATACTTGTATGCTTGGACCGTGTCCGATTCTTAGGAGCCCGTTAGATAGGAATTTTTTTCTTACTTCTTGTAAAAAAATCTCATGAAAAAACATCTTAATTGATATTTAAAAACTAATTTTTCAAAAAAGCTTTTTTTTGGGAAGAGTTTATAGATAAAGTTACATTAAACTGATTTCCTTTTAAAAAATCTTAAAATTAAGAGAAATATTTTTATAAAATTAGCTAGAAAGGTTCAAAAGTAATTTTCGAGCCTCAAAAGTTGTGTCAAACATGTCCTTATAACATTGACACGATGGGGGATGTAAGCTATATGGAGTTTAATTTTAAGAATTTTTAAAAATTTTGTACACTTCAGCTTCTCCATCAAAGATTGTTAGCTGGCTTAATGGAGTGATTCAATTGAAACTAAAAGTAAAGTTGAGTGGTGAATTTGAAACGAATTAAAGTGAGTGACTGAAATGAAACTTTGCTTTAAAGCAGGATGACCGCCGCACTTTCAAGATGAATATATACATCGACGCGCGTATCTGCGCGTATTCTCACGTAAATACAGCAAAGCAAAATCCCGCAACTTGTGGCTCAGCTAAAATTATCTGATCATCCTACATTTAACTGCTGTTACTGAACGCATTGGAGATCTTCCCGCCGTTCTTATCGGAAGACGATGGAGCTTTCGGGGGCGCAGGCGGCGATGACGATGTTTATGTTAAGCAATCTCATCCTGTCCGCCGTGAGGTCCGCCGAAGACTTCAACGACGCCTCGATCCTCCGGCAAAAGTCACCTGTAGCTGGGCTTTGCGCTCAACTCATCGAACCTTCTGGTTTCCCTTGCTCAGAACACAAAGTAACCTCTCTTGTTATGTATAAAATTTACTTTACTGCTATCATTGCTATTTATGTTTTGGTTTTTCTAAATCATATTATGTTTAGTAAGAAGAATAGGTCCAAATGTTGATTATCGTTTTCATGTTTTCATATTTAATGAAGGGGTGGCTTGTTGACGACATCAATCTTAAAAATCTGACAGAATTTTGAGCTTTGCGAGATTCTATCTTATAAATCAATGTTAACTACGATTAGCCCAAACTCTGCATTGTCAGCATTGATAATTGTTTTTATATTTAAAGCGATATTGCACATGACCATGATAGTTAGGAGTTTAGAACTTAATGAGTACCAGGAAGTGTTTTTGCTAGCAAAATGATCATATAGCATTGGCTGTGGAAATTATATGATGAAGTGTAGTTTTTTAATCACAAATAGATAATGCACAATTCTTGTAATCTTGATTTGAATTACATGATCATTAGCCTGAACGATTTTATTTTTAAGCTATTTTTTTCATTTGTATGGTTAAATGATACTATTAACATAAGTGAGGTGTGTGATCAATTGTTATAGACACAAACAAAAGATGGATTCATATTGGGACTTCAGCGTGTGTCATCTAGCTCTGGAAATCTCAGAAGACAAAGGGGTCGTCCAGTTCTGCTTCTTCATGGACTTTTTATGGTAATTCTTTTCTCACTTGTTCTTTTCTTTATATGGATATAACAAATTGAGGCCAAAAAAGTCTTCTATATTTACTATTTTGTTGGCTTCGAAACATTTCATTTTCATCGTATGCCTATCTTTATCATCGTGTTTGAACTTAATAATGCAATCTTCTTGATAAAGGGGAAGCTTAGTTTAACGTGAACTTAGCATTCCATCATGCAAATTTGAACCATTTTTTGTTTTGATAGTGGAATTATGCTCTGTGCAAGTATAGCTGTTTTTCTTATTTTTGACCAACACTGGGGAACGCATACATACAAAAAGCATTCTGTGTAATTACTTATTAGTTCATATTTTTTACCGACAATGGGGAATGCATACATACAGAAAGCTTTCTGTGTAATTACCTATTAGTCCATGCTAGTCATGTATTGTCATTTTCTTTTCTTCGTAAAGCGAAAACTAGCAGTTTTCCATTTAATGGTTCTTCTACTTTGATCATGTTAATGAATTGTGTTTGCAGTTCTGCGAACTTTAATTCTGACCCTTTTCCATTGACTGTTTGCATAATCCATGACTTAACAGGCAGGCGATGCATGGTTCTTGGATAACCCAAATCAGTCCTTGGGGTTTATCCTTGCAAATCGTGGTTTTGATGTCTGGGTTGGTAATGTGCGTGGGACACGCTGGTGTCATGGCCATGTATCTTTATCGGAGAAAGCTAGGGTACTCCTTATGCTTTGAATACTATTTGTAATAAGAATTCTTACCATTTTAAATATCATCAGAAGATGGTTCCAACGAACCAAAAAAAAAAAAAACAGGTTTATGTTTAAAGGATCATGGGTCATGGTACTTGCTCAAATCTTTGGCCAGCCTTGTCTACTACAAGTTTCAGTTATCTCCTTGTTTCCTAATGAATAATGGTGATATATTAAGTACTCTCATATGATTTTTCGTCAATATCCATAATATTCATTCTTTTCACCATGATTATTAAGTTATTTTTGAAATGAAAACATGAAAAACTCATATAGGTTCAGTTTACATGGACATTTATCAACAAACGGCATGGTTAAACTCAAGTTTGAGCCAGAGCATGTGTAGCAATAGCATTTGATGAATTGTTGCCTCTCAAAGCTTGCAAGATGATTACCTGATTTGTCTAAGACACTTATCATTTAATGTGAAAAATTCATGCATGTGATGCTGGGAACTTTCTTTTTATATGAAGCCGCATTTTTATACATTTCACGTCAGCTGATCTGATTTTTAGTTAGTGCTTGTTTGTTTTTAAGGAATTCTGGGATTGGAGCTGGCAGGATTATGCTCTATACGATCTGCGAGAAATGATTCGTTATATATACACAGTTACAAACTCGAGAGTGTTTGTCACTGGACATTCTCAGGTTTTCAATCTTATTATAGCTTGAGTTTTGCTTTATTGCATACAGGATGATGTGGTAGCTTGTGATATATCTACTTCTTTTATAGGGAACAATAATTTCTCTGGCTGCCTTTACGCAACCAGATATAGTAGAAATGGTTGGAGCAGCTGCACTTCTTTGTCCTATAACATATTTGAATCATATCACTGCTGCATTGCCTCTTAGATTAGTTAAAATGCATCTTGATCAGGTTTGTTTTGTGCCCTGATGTCTTTATTGCTGGAAATGTTTCCAGTCTTACTGAAAAACAGTTATTTTGTTACAGGTTTTTCTTGCAATGGGCATTCGTGAACTCAATTTCAAAAGGTCTTTAAACATCTATTTTTTTACCTGTTCCTTAGTAACAGTCTAGCTTACTAGTTATAATTTTATTAGCTTGACTTTCTCCTCTGATGCATTCAGTGACTGGTGTACTCGCATCATGGATATGATGTGCGACGGACATGTAGATTGTGGTGACTTGCTAACTTCTGTTACAGGTCCTCTAACCATAACTAGTTGTTTCTTTATTTGTATTGCACCTTGTTGAACGACCTCATCTAAAAGCTTAAGTTGTGGAAAGGGGACACGTTTATACATGTAATTCTAGTCTTTGATACGCCCTTTCACTTGAAGGGCAGAATCCACTTTTCCAAAATGCCATGACACCTACACAATGTTCATAAATGGGTGTAGGTAAGATTTGAACACAGGATCTTTGTCTGCTATGATATCATGTTGAACCTGGACAAAATTATGCATTTAAATTGTGTCTTCAATACATCTTTTGGATAATGAGGTGTATGATACAACATCGAATGGTTCTCAATCTCTTTACTCCACAAATACTTACACTTTCTGCTAGAAAGCTAGGTTGATTCGCATTAGTTGCCAATAACAAAAGCCTAGTCGCTTTGGCGACTCTCATTGTCTTGTGAGAAAGTTTCAGGTGGAATGAAACACATGAAAGCAAGAGAGTTATTTTGTTGTATGATACACTAACAGCTTGATCTCAGAAATATCGGATTCTCTGTCCACCCAATTGTTCAGCCTTTTGGGACTGTTCTTCAGGAAATATAACTTGAAAGTCTGATAGAAATGTGTACAGGTGTTTTAAATAGTATGATGACGGGTGTTGGAAAAAAGAAAACATTTTGGTACTGTTTCAGTTCTTTTGACAGGATCACTTGATTCTTAAAATTACATTTTCTTAACCACAAGTGGTCACAGAAATACCTCAAATAGAGCCATTTTCTAATTCTATAGCACATGGGCTCATATGTCAGACAACTAAAAACAATATTTGTGAATGTTCCAGAAGAAGCATTAATGCTTTAATATCCTTGCTCATTTCCTTAAGGTTAAAATGATTGCATGACAAATTTGGATTATTGTTTTTGTGATAATATTAGTTTTGCGTGGAACGGATCAACTTGCATGTACTGAATTACACGCTTCCGAATCATCTTGAAAACAATTTTCATTTATTCAATCTCCGTCCGATAGATGCTACTTTTTATTTGGTTGGCATGTCTGATCTGATCATTTGTTGTTGAGGTAGAGTTTTGATCAGTGAAAACATTTTTTATTAGTGGTTCAACACAATATGCTAATAAATTATGGCCTGTCATAACTGCTTTTTCTCTGTGACTGTGTCAGGGATCTTAACAAATATATCTAGTTATGCTGTACTCTATAATCTTGTTGCATCAATTAAAACAATATTGTCAGCAGATAGCATGCTCGAAGGAACCTTACTATGAACATAAATGGTAGCTTTTTCCTTTTTTTTTTTGAAGGAATCATGCTGTTTTAGAAATGCAATATTATCAACTGACAACTTTGTGGTATTGTGATGCATGTTCCTCCAAACAAACTGAGTCTTGAATAAAATGTGGTTTGGCATCAGACTGTGCACTTATGTTTGTGATATTGCTTTAAATGCCTTTTTAAGCTTACGCAATCTGTTGTTACTTGCAGGGAAGAATTGTTGCTTCAATAGCTCTCGGATCGATTTCTATCTTGAATACGAACCGCATCCAACATCTGCAAAGAATTTGAATCATCTCTTTCAAAGTATGCTTTTATGCTTTATATTTTGTGGCTAGCTTTGTTCCACACACATTACATATTTTATCTTCATTTTCTCGAGTAAGTTCCTTAATTTACTCCCATCCCCACCCTGCAAAAAAAGAAAAAAGAAAAAAAGACACTGGAATTGGAGAAGTTTTTGTTTTGTTCCAATTGGGCTCAAACATTTGTTACACGAATTAATCTACTTGTGTGAGGTGTAAAAATCGAGACCGTTGATTGTTTTAAGTTGGTGTTAAAATTAATGGCAAAATTGTGTGCCACATCACACAATGTCGAAGCTGTCAACCATGAATGTAAATCAAGCAGAACTGTCGTTACAATTTCATAATGCATAGGGCCAGCAGGTTTCTTTATCTTGCTTAGTTTGACTAACGTACAAACTACATAGCGGTTTAGTTGGAAAATACCTAAACTACCAAGTAACCTTTTCCTTTAGTCAAAGCAATGAATATAGACAGAATGACTATATTATATTGAAGTTTAAGTTCATTGACCAGCAGCGTATCTACTCCGTGAAAGAGGGTTTGCCTCTCGATTTTGTTGTTTGTGTGAATTCTCGTGCACAACTGCACCTGGCATACTTGCCACTTCCTTTCTTTTTATCTCCCGGCACTAATGCTTTTTCACAATTTTGCAACAGTGATCCGTGAAGGTACTTTCGCGATGTACGACTATGGAAGGTGGAAAAACATGAGGCACTATGGCCAACTGAAGCCACCGAAATTTGATCTTAGCCAAATTCCCAGTTCCTTACCATTATGGATGGGATATGGGGGGAGTGATGCCTTAGCAGACGTTACCGATTTGCAGCACACTCTCAAGGAATTACGATCAAAGCCAGATTTGCTCTATCTTGAAAATTATGGTCATCTAGATTTCCTTGTGAGCACAAGATCAAAGGAAGACGTTTATGACAGAATGCTTGCATTTTTCAACTCACTGGGAACACTTGACAGTTACTAAGTAACTGTTTGGATGGGAGGATTAGACACTCTCGATAGTATTAAGGAAGAAAAAGAAGTTAAAATCCTGATGATGGAGGCAGGAGTTCATTTTGGCCATGGTACTAGGAAATGGAATCCTAACATGGCACGTTATATCTCTGCAAAGCGATTCATTATACTTTCTAATATTGTGTATCGTAGGGATACTGTACTTGCCTACTTATCGTCTAAAATGTACCGTAGTAGTTAATTTACCGTGTAAATGTAATTTCGTACTTTTGATGAACTACTCGTTGCTCAGTGTCTCTACACGAGCATTGTAAATAACTTTATAATGGCAACAGATTATCACCAAAATTTCAGTAAGTATTTTTTTTTTTCACGGTCATACACAAACTTGTAACATGNGTAAATAACTTTATAATGGCAACAGATTATCACCAAAATTTCAGTAAGTATTTTTTTTTTTCACGGTCATACACAAACTTGTAACATGCTAAAGTTTTCCTGTGATCCTATCTGCATTTTAGTTGAGACATCAAGCACGTAAAATCACTTGGAAACGTTAATTTCCTGCGAACTATTTTCCATTTTTAGTAAGAAACTGATCAGCATTTAGCCCCTGTTTGGTGGCCATTT
>CAIGRP010004642.1:0-10925 GCA_903798385.1 Fraxinus cuspidata
ATATCTCATCTATGAGAAATTCCAAGTACTGGACTTGTTCAATGTATACAAGAATGAGGTTGAAAAACAATTTAGTAAAAGAATTTAACAAGTCATATTTTACCATAATGGTGAATACTATGACATATATGACGGATTTGAAAAATAAAGTCCAAGGCCTTTTGCTAAATTCTTAGAGGAATGTGAAATCGTCCTACAGTACATCAAAATCTCTCTAGGTAGAAGCACTAAAAATTGTAGCTTAAATTCTCAACAAAGTTCCAAGTAAACCAATTATTACGGGGTTATAAATATTTTAAAAGATCTCACTATAAGGTCAATTTTTGAAACGGGAAATATTTGATTCCTTGAGGATGTAGAGTTTGTGAGATAAGATAATATTATAATGTAAAGGATTTTGTCTTGGAGGAGAATATGTATATATTTTCTCTGTTGAAATTGACAATGATCAAGATCAGGGACAAATTCTTGTTCTAAATCTTGTTCAAGAAGCAATTTTGCATCAAGACAATATTATAAAATTCCCTACACACAATCAAGATATTGTTCCAAAAAAACAAACTCAACAACCTTAAAAACAAACACTATTAATGAAATCTACTATAAAAGGAAAAAGACGATTTCAGATGACTTTATAGTTTTTCTCCAACAAAATAAGGATGATGTGTATTGATGGAAGAAGAACTCATCAATCAACTTTCATCAAGCCATACAAATGAATAATTGTAAAGAGTGAATTGATGTCATGTATAAAGAGATAAAATTCATAAGTAACAATGACGTTTGAGAACTCATCTCATCGCTTGAAGGAGCGAAGCCTATTCGTTGTAATTGGATATTTAAAACCAAGAGGAATTCAAAAGGTGATATGGAGATATATGAGATTAGTCTTGTTACAAATGACTTTACTAAAAATGAAGACATTGACATTAAAGATATTTTTTCTCCGATTTCTATGAAACACTCTTTTAAGACTATTATGGCATTTGTGACACAATTTAATCTTAAACTACATCAGATGATTTACAAATTAAAGAAATCCATCTATGAGCTTAAGCTAGTTTCCCGCAATGGTATCACAACTTTCATTAAATAATTATCTCATTTGGTTTTAAGATGAATTTAGTTTATGATTGCGTATATCATGGGTTCAGTAGGATTACGCATATTTTTAGGTATTGTATGTTGATGACATACTGCTACCTGCAATGATATAAACTTATTGCACGATACCAATGGATTTCTGTTGTAGAATTTTTAAATGAAAAATCATGGTAATGCCTCTTTTGGATTAAAGATATAGATACACAAGATCATTCTCGGTGTATTTTTGGATTATTACAAAAAAGTTGTATCAATAATGTTTCAAAAAAAAATATGGGATGCATCGATGAAAATCAAGTGATGCCCCTATAACTAAGGGAGACACTTTAGTTTCAATCAATACCTTAAGGATGAATTTAAAAAAAATAAAATACATGAAATTTCCTATGCTTCAGCAGTTGAGAGTTTAATATATGTTTAAGTTTGCACACATTTGGATAAAGCATTTATTGTTAGAATGTTTGGCAAATATTTAATTGACTCTAGATGGAAATTTGGAAAACAACCATTAGATATCTTATATCTATAGAGAACTAATGATTACATGATCACATTCAGGAAAATCAGACCAATTGGAGATAATTCGATATTCTAATTCTGATTATGGAATATGACTGTAAAATATATTCACTAGACTACATATTTTGGATGGATTTGAAAGACCACTTTAGTTATTCTATGGCAATAGCAATCTTATATTTCAACAGGAGTCGATGATATCAAAGTTTATAGACATTAAGTTTCTATTTGTTAATGAAAGAATTCAGAGTGGTTAGGTTTCTATAAAGCATATTGGGACAAACTCCACTATCATGGATCAATTTACTAAATGGCTAATACTCAAGATTTTTCATGAGCATAATACTCACATCTGTGTTGTACCTTTTGATGATATGCTAGTTTAGTGGGAGTTTGTATTCGGATGTTTTCTGTTTTAGACACATTTTTTTATCCAGTGATATTCGGTTTATTTAAAAAATAAAGTATTAGGTTCAGTTCTACTCTAATTAAAGTTTATGGTTGATCTCATTAAAGAATAATGATGACCAATTGGAAATAGACATGTTTGGATCATATTACATGCAATTTCCATGCTACACATCCACACTTGATCTATGTCATTTGATTGTTTTAATATACGTAATCTTTGATGGGTTTAGTTATGATATTTGTAATGAAGAACATTTTGATCCTATATTGATATAATCAATGAACGAGGTTGTTCGAAGATATTTTTGGTTATGATAACAAAAGTTTTGGCATCATAAAATTATACACATTTATCAGGTAACATATGTGGCTCAAGTGAGAGATAATTGGGTTTATTAATTTGTCATGTGGACCTACATATGTAATTAATTATGTATATTTTAAAGTTAAGCCCAATTAAAGCGATTTAATAAAGAATTGAATTGTTGGGTTCCGGGTCGAATTATATACGTAGAGATCGGATCAATTAGGGTTGTATTTGACGATAAGCCAAATACATTTGGAAACTATAAATAGAGTTATAGTCCTCAATTCATATATGATTCTAATTTTTTGTGTAATCCCATTAATACGAGAATATAAGAGAAAAAATATGGAAAAGGAAGATCCAAAACTCACAATCAAGAACAATGATCGAAGAATTCAAGAATCCTTAATCAAGAATCAAATTGAAGAATAAGACAATCAAGATTATGGTGCAAGAAGCCAATATTAAGAACTCAAGAACCAAATGAGCCAATAATCAAGACTCAAGATCCAGTATTAAGGAATTATTCCCAACGAATTAAGGTATGCTTTGCATTTAATAATTTTTTTTGGTGAGTTGACATGGAGGATCTTGACAATTAAATAATTGAGTTTTCAATGTCACGAGATTTAAAGTTTCATATAATTTGAACATACAAGCCCAATATAAGTTTTAGTTCGAGCTTTGGTAGAGCGATCTCAACAGCAATCATTATAATTATTAATGAACATGGTAAATTTTTTCGATCACCGAAAATCTGAAAGAGTAGAAAGTAGCATGTTTGAGAAATAGAAAAACAAAATGGCAAACACAAAGCGTACTGTAAAGCACTAAATGAGAAAAATAATAATTTCTACCCTTTTTTAAAATAAATTTACTTAAAACTCTTTTAGCCCTTGTTTGGTATAGATTATAATTAGATTAAGAATTTCAAGTCAATAATTAATTTTAACCATACATTCGTGAGGTTCACAATTTTCAATCACATATTTTATCTACTTTTATCAAAATTTATTAAAAATCAGATTTTAGTCTACACCAAATAGGGAATTAATGATTTTAGCATTGTTTAGAAAGAGTAAAAAGTAGGTTAAATGTATTTTCTNTTTTTTTTTTTTTTGTCAAAAAAAAAAAAAATGAAAAAAAAGAAGATAAATACTTTGTGTAACTACACTCGCATAAAGTATTTGTAAAAAATATTATTTATAAACTAGTTTTGGTATATGGTAACAAATAACAAAATTTATTAGAAAGAGGTAGAACGCTATTACAGAATAAACGTAAAATTACGTTTTGCACGTCATAAGTTCATGATTTGTACCAATTACTAGTAATAGTTAACAAATAACATATCTTCCTTAATTAATCTAGGTTAACAAATATTTCCCAAAAAAGATTTTTTTATGTCTTATCAAGTGGTTAGGGGCTGTCTAGTCGCTTTGGCCCTCTGATTTGAGGGCTATAATATAAATCAAAGGGACCACTTAATTTGATGGACGGATAGGATTCCGAAACGAACAAGATACGATTGATGATAGAGTCGAATTAATAGATAATATATTGAGGTTACAAATTATGCACATAATTTTAGAGATGGCAAAAGAATCCAGTTGCCCGTCGACTCATCGGTTTGGTTCATCGAAACTCGACTCATGGACTGTTTGAGCTCGTTTCAAGACGAGCCTGAGGCTCGGCTTGTTGAGCTCGTGAGTGGCTTCTGCCTAGAAGGCTCATAAAAAAAACTGAAAACATCGTTTGATAAATTCAAAAAAAAAAAAAAAGAAATACTTGAGCTCGTGGGTACCTGGACCGATAACGGAGAAACAATTGTCTCCTTCCATAGCCTTCGTGAGTAATTCCCTATACTTGGGGAATTACTCATTTGCTTCACAATATGAATTAAGACTATAATCAGTAAAACATACAAATTTAGTTTTCTTTTTTTATTATTAACGTTCAATACTATTTGTCCATATTATCAAATATTTTACTATAATCTCTTTTGCAACTTTTTTCATAAGATAAATTGTGGGGTTTAGAAGGGTTGTTCTTCTTGAATTGGCAATCGATCTTGCTATCGGGTTTCAAGCTTACTGGTCTTCTTAACATTTTTGTTCAAATCATGGATGTCAAAAAATAAAAAGAAAAGAGAAAAAGAACTTCGATGTTTGATTCACTTAAATTTTTAACATTTTTATCTGTTTAGCCCGTGTTTGACAACTAAAATGATTTTTTTTAGGAAAATGAGATTTTGAATAATAATTATTTGAAAAATATGTTGTTAAAAAGTAAGAAAAAATTTGAATTTACATGTAGAATATTTTATCATTACAATGTAGGATTAAAAATAAGTTGGAGAAAAAAAAAACTAATAATTGTCAAACATGGGCAATATCTTATGTCGAATTTTAGTATAATATGTTCAATTTTTAGCCGTGGCTTGATTTTCATAGATAAACACTCAATAAAAGCGAAAATGCAGGTCAAACTTAATTAATTATTACTATAAATAATTGTGCATTATCCTATTATACATGCAAGTGGAAACACAAAGTGAAAGCTTTGCGTGAAATGAAAGAAACTGAACAAAAATAACTCATTCCTTTCCTTGTGATCAAATATGAAACTTATGGTTGCATTATAAATTAGTTAAAGACATTGACATTATCCACGACTTCTATCTCTTCTATGGAGAATGCATAATTTAAACGTTTGGTAATCTAAACTAAAAATAGATATGATAACCAGTAAATTTTAGAAAAAAATTGCAACATAGTTCAAATCTATTCGCATTGATCGAGAGTGAAAAATAAAATTTACGGGAATGTTTGGTATCTAATATTGGAAAAAAATTATGAAAATTATAATGAATAACATTTTCATTTTTTGTTTTGTCTTGTTTTTAATTCTACGCAATGCACGTTTCTTAACTAAATGTTATAAATTAGATTTATATGATTCGACAATATTTTTATCAAATAATGTCTTCAAAATTTGGAATTAAAAAAAAAAGCAGAGAAATCGACGTGAAGAGGAGTCGTTACATCAATCGCCACAAATCCTTCTACATTAGTACTCTCACAGGGTACAAGTTGCAATATACAACCAAACACCTCAATGAGGAAAACCCAAACTTTTTCCCAATATTTACATCTTCTAAAAACCCAAATCAACGATAATGATGATTAGGATTTCTTTAATTTGCCAAACAATGATAGAAAAAGAAAATCCAAAAATAAAGAAGCACTTTTCAAGAATCTCTAGTAGAATTTTCTTGAAAGAAAAACTCAAGTTTCTCTTTCTAATCACTTTCTAAGCATGGATGTCAGAGACTGGAAAACATATTCTTCACAAGGAATTGTGAGTCCACTGTCATGATCAAACCCAAATTCTTCTTCTGCACTTTGAAGAAGGTTCTGGAATTCAGGTCTCGTCAAGAATGATATTGGAACGATATATCTGCTTCTATTTTCCCCTACATACACTACAAAATGACCTTTTGGCACATCCACTGGAAGCCATTCTTCATCATATCCTTGGACTTTCTTCCCCAAGCTTGAACACCTCTTTAATATCTGCTTTAAAACCGCACTTTGTGACAGCTTGTTCGATTTCTTAATAGCCATTTTCGTAATATTTAAAATTTGGGTCGATGAAGTTGAAGCAGTTAGTATCGAAGTAAGAGAAAAGAAAAGCAACGACTCAAGTAGAAATGATGATGTATAGGATGGATGCTTGCAAGGAGTTTACTATTAGTACTTGAGTCGTTGAACTTAAAATAGCTGCTTTTAAGTAACCAAAAAAGAAACGACCCCGCCTCGACTAGAGTGGGAAATTAAGGATGTGGTGAGAAAGAAGGGATTGCAAGGGCATATATAAAGAGGGGGAGATAATAGGGAATACAAACAATGGCATGTGGGGTTGTGGGGCAAGGGAGAGCAATAAGATTTTGGGGATTGTTTTTTAGTTCGAAATATGTTGGCAGCCAATGCCGTTGGGTTTATTATTTGTTGTTGCCTTTCTTTAGGACAATATGGGGTCGTTCAAGAAATTTTTTCTGATCTCTCCTAATATTTGGTCATTTTTTCAAGTTGGGAACCTTCTTCACTACTTACGAGGTTCTTGGAATCTCTCGAGTCTAATATTACATAGCACAGAACGATATTATATTACCTAGTCGGGTCTTATACTATTTATCAAATATGCGCTTCTTAGATTTTTTTATTTTATTGTTGGAGAAAAATATCCATTGAGCAATCAATTTTTTTTATTTGTTATGATGACTTTAATATTATCTTGTTTGTGTTGTCGTTTTTGGCTAAAAAAATTTCGTTTCGAGTACTTCAAATTAATCTTTTATTTTAATTCGTTAGCTTGGCAAAATAAATTATAACATGAAACTTTTGACTATTTCTGTCTAAATCATATTTATTATGTTATATTGATATTCATATAATTTTTCCATTTTGCCTAAAATCAGATGGAATAACTTGATTGTAATCGAAGTATAAATTCCGGATTCAATTGGGACTAGTTGAAATTCAACAAGTGATTTTAATAAATTAATGATGTTTCAATATATTTACGATTTAGATTAAATTCTCACAAAACGTATATATAAATTTGAAGGTTCGAAGATAAACACTTAACTCGACGCCATTTAAATTGGACCATTGAAAACGATTGTAGGATCTTAAACCCCTAGCACATATTTAAATGGCCTATGTGAAATCCTAATTTAGTAGACAAATCAGAATAGAACTAGAGCACAACAAAAATGTTAAAAGTACTCTTAAACTGACTCAAAACAAAAGAACGTTAAAATGGACCCTTAAAAGATGAATTTTGACCCCGAAAAAACTGCAGAGGGCTGAAAAACACTTCATAATTGTACTTGCTTGCATAAATCTAATATTCGAGCTAAAAGTTATATGCATTTTCGTAAGCACTTCTTACTTCTCTTCTTTTCCAACTGATCTATGATTTCTCTTCTAGCCCCTCTTTGGTGGGGATTAAAATAAGATTTTTTAGTATATTTTAATTAATATTGATGTAATGTATGGTTGGAAAATTATAGATACCATAAAATGTGTAGTTAAAATTAGTGATCGACTTTAACTTAGATTAACATTTGAATTTGAATTTCTACCAAACATATGCCCAATTGTTGAGCGTCGATGTATATGACAAATGTGAATACATTGTCCACAAAAAAAAAAATAAATAAAATTGAACTGTTAACCCCTGGGACCCCAAAAATGAAGCCTTGGCCTCATTCAATTTCTATTTGTCTCATTTCAATGTATCCACTTAGCAAACGCTATGCAATATCAATTAGAATTAGACATCATAATCTAAAAGATTTTAACTTTAGTATATATGGCAAATAAGTCATCAACTTTAAGCTGTACGTCCCACAATTTCTTAGTAAAAATAAAATCTATCTAAGTAGCTTATTTGTCTTTTTAACTCTTGTCCAACATGCGTGCTAACTTGGCACAATTTTGACCACAAAGGACTTATTCTTAAGACATAATGATGTCGATAGTAACGAGTGAAAACAAGTAAGAAGAAAAATGAAGATAAGAAGAGAAATGAGGGAGGATTGTAGTTTTATTTCATATTCCAATCTGTCATCTTATAATCAATAAACCTCTTTTTATAAGTTCTAAATAACAATGTAAAGGAAAATTACACCAAAAAAAAAAAAAAACCAAACTAGGATTTCCTTTTAAATTGAGATAAATTCACTATTCTACCAAAAACAATAAAATGCAATAATAAAGATTTGATTTTTAATTGATTTGACTCCGTTTACGACTAGAATATACTTTCCAATTTGCATCATTTCTCTCCGTTTGAAAAGGATTCGACTTCGACGAGGTATAATCCAAATAGGCATCCAAAAGCATAGCATCAAGTTGACGGAACTCATCTTCATCAATCCAAATAGCATCACTAGGTGGATGACCCTTCCAATACACCAGAAACCTATGAAACTTATCATCCCGTGAAGCAACAAACTGATCATCAATTGCCTCATCAATGATATCTTGTAGAGAAAACATGGTAACAGGAGCTCGAGAAAGTGGCCAAGGAGACTGTCCGCAGAAATATTAGACGACAATATCGAAGGCTCGAACGTGCCTCGATAAGGATTTAAATATGCTATATTGAAAACATAACTAATATTTAAATGTGTCGGCAACTCAAGTAGATAAGCATTAGTTCCAAGTCATTTAATAATGTGGAAAGGACCTAGTGATCTAGCAAAAAGTTTCTTGGTAGCATGTTTAGGGAATCGTTTAAGGCAAGTCGTACCATGACATTATCGCCTACATTAAATTCTACATGCCTACGGTGGGAATTAGCTGATAGTTTATAATGGTCATTGCTTACAGGAATTTTATGTGTAATCACATCATGGAAGTCACAAATATGATCAGCAAAAGCTTGTGCGGAGGTAGCATGGCGAAAATTAGTGGGCAAATAAAGTAGATCAAGTGGTTGACGTGGAGGAAAATCCTGAACAACTTCGAAGGGGTTATGACCAGTAGACCTATTAACATAATTATTGTAAGCAAACACAGTAGTGGATAACACGAGATCCCAATTTCCTGGTTTAGCAACCAAGGAAAACATAACCCTAGTGTCTTGACCTTCACGCTTAAAATCGTTAAGAGACAGCAGTTGAATACGAGCATATGCAACACCCTTATGTGTGGAGATTGGTGTTGTTTTCTTCATGATACATGGGGGTTTGGCTGGTAGAAAATGAATAGTTTTTCAATTGTGGAGAAATTCATACGTGTTGTCATGCCCGAAATACTTGATATCTTGATTATAAAACCAAGGACGACCGAAAAGAATGTGAGCAACGTCCATAGGTAAGACATCAGAGTAAATGTCTTTTGATAAAAGGGGCACTAGACAACGATTCAACCTATGCTGCTTTAAAGGATGAGGGTATGGTTAGTTTTTGAAGCCGAACTTGGCCACTGTGGATTTGGATACAACATTCATAGTGCTACCCTTGTCAGTAACTAACTTGCATGAACGGGAATTGCAAGGGATGAATGTATGGAAAATAGAAGTTCGTTTCGACGAGTCAGAATCAATAGGGATGTAAATAATACATCTCATAACAGAGACAATAGCTGTCTCCTCTTCATAACACTCAAATTAGTCGAGATCCTCATTAGAATGGTCAATAGGGTCAACCGTGAAACACTTATTTTCTGGGGTAGGAAGTAGAGGTTGTTGAGTAACGACAATGGCACAGCTGTGACACTAAAGGGCTATATGACCTCTAACATGACAGCTATGGCATACAATTTGAGACGTTAGGACTTCGAGAGGTAGTGGGAAAAGCACGTGGACCCTTAGAGATATCACAAGGACTAGGAGTGGAGGAAAATCCAACAGTCGAGCAAGTCTGGGTCGAAGTAGGGCCACTAGTAGGAGTACTGGTTAGAAGGGGTCGAGAGAGACAAGGGTCAAGTAAGGTGGGAGGGCCACATCACGAATAAGAAGAACGAGAGTATCACTCGTGTTCTAGTGCCTTGTTAAAAACATCTTCTAATAAGTATAAGGACTTGATGTTTGAGGTCAGGTCTTAGACAATTAAGAAACCTAGTCGAAACGATACAGTAACTTGTCAAAAAGGGTTCTGTAGTCTAACATAGTCGAGGAATTTTTCCTAGGATTAAGAAGACATTCTAAGAGTTGAGAACGATGATAAGAGGGGATGTGAGTTTTAATTTCATTTCGTTTTACAATGTAATGGCATGCCCTAAAAGGTCTAGGGATAGTGTCACTGTCTGCCAATACGTTTAGCAGATTTGACAAGTTTCATTTTGGCAAAGTAAATACGTTGGTAGTTACGCATTTGGTGGGAAAAATACTCAAGTTAGAACATATTTTGGTCGGCACAGCTACGATGGAAAGCTACAATTGATTGCTCGAGCTATCGAGTTAATTAATGGGAATAAATCACGAGCCATGTAGATAACAAAACAAAGAAAGAATCAAATCAGAAAAGAAACCATAACGGCGATTGAGAGCGTGCTGACGGCTCAGAAGCGACGATAGTTCGATCTGTTAGTTTTAGAGTAATGTTTATAGAGATTAATTGATGTATGGATAAGGGGTTGGCGTAACATTCGTAGGCATCAGTGATGTTCGTATAGTTGTAGGATGTTTATAGAGGTGATGGATTGAGAAGTCGACGATATTAGATTTGTAGATGGAATTGATGAAATCGTAATGACGGGTAGGAAAGTAATGGTTGTGGGCTACCGATGCTGACTTAATGGCTCGAATTTCTAAACTTATCGAGGTAGATGGAAGTTGATTTGTGGATGGTGATGGTTGACAGAGGTTTCGGTGATGGTTGTTGTTGTAAGTGTTATGCCCTAGGTCCAATCAATTTTGGAGTATAAACACTTTTAATGTATATATATTATCGATGCATATTTATGGCAATATCTATTATTTAACTGAAATAATATTCTAATAAACTAAATAATAAAATCCGTAAATTCAAGTCTTGATGATTTGTTAAACACAAGGAGTTGTGATTGTG
>CAIGRP010004658.1:0-15149 GCA_903798385.1 Fraxinus cuspidata
AGTTGTTAGGTACAAATTATACCGCAAGTATATAACAGTGAAGTCAAGATGCTGAACCCACAGGAATTGAAAATCAAATGTTTACTAAGTACTATAAAGAAAATACCCTTACTTTATTTAGATGATTGAATTTATGATGTCGGTATAATTTTCCTAAATCTAAAGTGAATTTATGACAAAACCAATGATTGAATGCAAGTTTGTATGTATTAAAACAATTTGAGACAAGCCTAAGATTTTGATTTCATCTAATTGTCAATTATCTTTCTCAATCCTCTAGTTATCTCCAATTGGTTTTTCAAGTTTATAAGAAAGAACCCTAATATATTTCTACTCCCCCTCTCGAGTGCCGAGTGAAAATTATTCTAAAATTCCATCCCTAATATCTCTATTCTGAATAAAAATCCAAGAATTCGTAAGTTCTATGGTTTTTGTGGAAATGCTTCAAATGAATCATACTTTCTCTCGAAACCCATAGGTTGTGTTATTCTATGATCAATTCAAAATTTTCTCTCTCTAGTGTCGAATCTTAAACATCAAATCAATTAATTAATAGTCTGTTAATTGAAAGTATTAAAAATAAATAACACAAATAAACATAAACGAAAACCTCAAAGAAATAATTATTGAAAATCAAAATATAATCTCAAGTTAGATTCCATCAATCCCCTATATGAAAGATTTAGTTCATGATGAAAAAATATGAAAAACTCATATTGATAATCAAAAACATAAAGAAGAAAAGAGATGAAAACTGATTTTGACTTCTTCTCGTTGTTGCTTTCAAGCAATTGCTTGATCTCTTGATTTTGCTTCATCGAAAAGTAATTGAAAAGTCCTCTCAAATTAGGAGTGTTAGGGGCTTTTTTGAACAAAGAAATAACCTTAAGTCTGCGGCACCACATCTGTTTGTCTATATAACACCTAGGTGTTGCTGGCTCAAGCTGGGGCACTGGAGTTCAGCTTCTTGCTGCATCATGGCATATTGAATGGCGCCTAAATGCTAAAAGTGTGGCGCCCATGCGCCTAAATTCTGCAAATATATCATGTTTCTAGCATAGTAGCAACTAGGCGCCAGATGGTAGTGTCTAAGCACTGCTTTGTGTTGTTACCCTTCTTTGTTTTTTCAACTTTTGCTTTTTTCTTTACATTCTTTGCCTATTCTCAAGTCCTATTCTCTCATCAATCGCTTTGTTTCCTTTTCTAGCTTCAAAACTCATCATTATCACCATGTCACCTACCCTATAACACAATACGAAAATACACATCAAATAATCCTAAAAAATTTTAGAACATACAATTATAAAGTTTAAATAACGCTAAAAGTATGAGCGAAATAAACTCATTAATTACGCAAGATCTTTAAAAACAATTGAAAAAGAGGCCCGAAAGCCCCTAGAAATATCATCATGTAGTTGAAAATAAACTAGAAATTGATTATTCTATAGACTCCTTGTATAATTGAGTGCATATCAGAAGCGGCGGGGGTCGAAGATCTAGAAAGCTTTTTCGTAAACTCAGAAGATTTAAGCAAAGTTCTCAAAATCGACAAGGAGTTGAGTGAACCTATGAAAAGCTTGCCAAAACACTTCCTAACCATGAACCTAAATGTGTTCGCTTGAAAACATGTGGGCACGATAGGAATCGATCCCAAAGTTGCATGTCACGCCCGAAGCTCAATCCCAAGATCAAGTCTAAAATACAAAGACGTTGGCCGATGAGGACCAAAAAATACGAGGCACTAAAAAGTGAGGTGGATAAGCTATTGAAAACTAGCTTTATCCGTGAAGCTCGCTCCCAGGTTTGGTATGCAATTTGGTCCTAGTACTAAATAGGAACATAAAATGATGAACCTGCCAAGACTTTACGAACTTGAATAAAGTTTATCCAAAAGACAACTTTTCGCTCCATAGAATTGATAAGCTGGTGGATTATATCATGGGACACGACTTTTTAATTTTTATGGATGCATATTTGCATATAACCAAATCTCTATGTATAGGTCTGACGAGGAACATATCGTATTCGTAACAAATCAGGGACTATACTGCTACAAAGTAATGTCGTAGATAAAAAATGCGAGGACAATATATCAAGATTAGTGAATAAAATGTTCACAAACCAAATTGGGAAAACGATGAAGGCATACATCAATGATATACTTATATAAAGCCTTCAGGATGAAGACTACTTAAAACATTTAAAAGATGCTTTCAATGTATTGCGAATATATAGGATGAAACTAAATCAGCTTAAATACACATTTGGAGTAAAATTCGAAAAGTTCCTCTATTATATTGTTAAAATAGTAAGGCAGGAAGAGTCGCCACCCAAAGTAGGTTTATACTTGAGAAACGGACAAATGTTCTCATTTTTAACAAGATTGAAAGAAGGAAAAAAATCGAATGGAACAGCGAGCGAACACACATTCCAAGCCATGAAAGATCACCCAAGGAAAGCACCACGATTAGCTAAACCCCGGAAATGGTGAAAAACTATTGCTATATTTAGCAGTATCTAAGTGGTGTCCATCTCGCTACTAGTAAAAGAGGATGGACAATAAATTAGCAAATTTCAAGAGCAAGAAATGGAAAAATTGGCCCTACAAGGAGTAGAGGCGATGTAGCAAGATATGGAAAAGTTTGCCCTTATCTTAGTTACAACATTGTGAAAGCTGCAACTCTATTTCGAGAGCTATAGTATTAAAGTTTTAACAAACTTCCTACTCAAACAAGTACTGCAAAAAGCCTGATGTGTCAGGAAGGCTAATAAAGTGGGCAGTAGAGTTTGGGCAATTTGAGATAAGCTATAAGGAACAATCCGCGATCAAATATACGCGTTAACTGATTTTATTACGAAATTGTTAGATGTTCCAATTTTAGAGAAGCAGCTGAAACAGGGAATATCGAAGTTGTCTATAGATGGATCGTTGGGAAATATTGGCTCAGGAGCAAGTTTAATATTAACAAGGTATAAATTAAATTGTTCATTAAGGTTCACATTTAAAGTAACCAATAATGTGGCTAAGTATAAAGCATTATTGGTGGGCCTATGATTGGAAAAAGAAATGCAGGCGCGGAATATTGAGATAAAAAGTGACCCTCAGTTGGTGGTAAACCAAATAAATGGTACGTATGTAGCCAATGATAAAATAATGGCTACATACCTCACAGAGGCCATAAAATTCTTCAATACTTCGACAAGTTTGACCTTGTCCAAATTTCTAGAGAGGGAAATAAACATCCAGATGTCTTATCAAAGTTGGCAAGTTCAAAAGACGAGGAGCTATTTATAACAGTTTTCGTTGAATTGCTACCAAAACCATCAGTCGGCTAGAAAATGGAGGATATTTTATGGATACGTGACAAAACCTCGTTAATGCAAGACACCATTTCCTACTTGAGGGATGAAGTACTTCCCTAGGATAAAAAGTTAGCACAAAAATTGCAAATAAGAGCTACTAGATATACACTGCAAGGTGACATCTTATTCAAACAAGGGTACATACTTTCTCCACTCAGGTGTATAAGCGAAAATGAAGCTTCATACGTAATGAAAGAAATCCATGAAGGTGTATGTGATAATCACGCTAGAGAACATTCATTAGCACAAAAAGTCTTAAACCAGGGATAATGTTAGCCTAATATGAAAAATGATGCAATGAAATTTGCCAGGAAATGTGAAAAGTGTCAAGCGTTCTCATCTATTCCTCAACAACCCTTACAAGAACTGGTAACCAGTAGTGGTCCTTGGCCTTTTTCCAAATGGAGAATTGACTTCGCAGGAACACTACTCAAGGGAAGATCAAATATGAGATTTATGATAGTGTCAGTGGATTATTTTACTATGTGGATATAAGCTAAATCCCTAAATTACCAAGGCTAATACTTGTAAATTCATATGGAAAAACATTATATGCCAGTTCGGAGTACCCAAATCAATAATTTTAGATACAGAACACAACTTTAGAGAAAAAATTTAAAAGCAATGTGTGATAAGTTAAGTATTCGTAAACACTTTTCCACTCCATATTATCTTCAAGCCAACGACAAGTACAAGCTGTCAATAGAGAACTAAAAAATATCCTAAAAAGGAATCTCAATTTAGCAAAGGAATTATGAGTTGGCAAATTACCATATATCCTATGTGCTGAACCTCCACAAAAATCACCACCGGAGAAATCCCTTTCTCCCTAACTTGCTTGATGTAGGCTATGGTGCTAGTGGAAATTGGTGTAAGTTCACCAAGAAGAGTAAGATATGACGAAGAATAAAATGAAAAGTCTATAAACACGAGCTTAGACCTCGTAGAGAAAAAGAGAGATGGGTCTCAAGTTAAGCTCGCAACATACCAGAAAATGATGGAAATATATTTCACCTTAAAAGTTCACAAAAAAACTTCAAAATAGGGGACTTAATCGTAAAGAAAGTATGTCACAAACAAAGAAATGAGCTACAGCTCACTTGGTAAAAAATGGAATGGACCATATGATATATTCGAAGTTGTGGGAGCATGAATATATAAGCTCTTAGGAAAGGATGGTGAACTCTTTAAACATCCTTGAAATGTCACGTACATGAAAAAGAATTAACAATAAAATAAGATCTAATTCTTACGAACCCAGTAGAGTCAATATTAATCATAAAAGTTCATTTCTGTTTCGTGAAGCCAGTCGAGTTGGTTTATAAAAGTTCATTTCTGTACATGCCAAAAATGAACAATTTTGCGAAGTAGGAAACATAACAAAATGGAAATTTTGTTAAATACGAAAGGACGCAAGATGAACGTTCATAAGCAAGCATATAACGCGTGAGGGATATGAAAAGGACGCAAGATGAACGTTCATAAGCATGCATATAATGCATGAGGGATACGAAAAGTCAGAAGAATGTTTCTTGAAACTACGTGCCAATCGGCATTAAAAGACTCCAGCAACGTTCAATCTGACCCAAGTATTAATTGCAAAGTTAGTAAACCAAGCCAATCCATCAGGGAAGTTTAAAATTTTGAAACAACAAAGTCCTAGATTTAATATAAATAATAAAATCAGACTTGGAGACCCTAGAAAGTACAGTCCACAAACCCAGCTAGTTGTTAGGTAAAATGCAAGGCGATACGCGATGAGAACAAAGAAACATAAAGCTTATGAACCATTTTTCGAGTCCAAAATCTCTACAGGCTATCAATAAATGGATACGTGGGTGAGTGAATAAATCACTAGTCTTAATCAAATCAGTTAGAAGATAGCCAATAAGAAGCCACCATCTGTTATTTTCTCAAAAGGACTAGTTACCCCAAAGATTGGAGAAATAAATCTATAAATACATCCTCATTTGAAAAAGAAGGCATGCAATTCAAATATATCCCTATCAACTAACTATTTTCTCTATGGAAGTGATTTTTTGCAAGCATGTATTGTGTAATTTTCGAATGAAGTATTAGCGTAGGATAAAAATTCAATATATGTTTAATGGTATGAGCTACCTTGGGACAACTTCTAAATGTTCAGACTTGCATAATCGACATTTGTGAATTTGTTGGAAGTCTTCATTGGACGTCTTCTTGCAGTTGTTGCAGGACAAATACCAAAATCGTCGATTTTTCAAAATTAACTTCCAATGGGATTTTACCCAATAGATTTTTTTTATGTAAAGAAAAGAACTAAATTGTAATTAGGTTAAAAAGAAAGTTAGAAGGTATACTATTGTAGTGTTTTCATAATGCTTAATGTAGAATATAAAAAGAAAGCATTTATATTAATTATATTGAATGAAACAATTTAATAATTACCCCGAGATAGACTCCTAGTAAGTTGGTAATTGGTGTGAATCTGTCTTCAGTTGGAGGTGACAAATTCGATGGGTTGACAGTAACAAATGACTTATTTTCTATAAGAGTGTCAAGCCTTTCTATGTTAGCTTCCACCTTGTAGGAAATAATCATAAAATTAGTTGTAAAATTCTTATTTTGTGTGTGTGTGTGTGTATATATATATGAAAAGGTTAGGAAGCTTGTTAGGTATTTTGAGTACCAATCTCTGTAGTCTGCAACAGCCAATTGTTTAGAATTATTGAAGAAGGTGTTGACTTTAGTTGAAAGTGTAATGCGTGCATAAGTGAAGAAAGAACAATTAATATGTGCTTGTGTTTTTTTTTTTATTTTTTTTTTTGTTTGTAAGAGTGTTGTGAATGAACGGGCATGTGTGAATTGAATATACCATTGAACGAAAAACATTAAGATTAGTAGCCCATGTGACATGTCTGTTTGCAAGAATTATAATGCATTCTCGTTCAACAAAACTGTCTCATAGGGTTAGCATCATTGTTTGGAATTGTTTGTCTATCAATATAACAACTTGAAGAGAGGCTTTTGTACCAAAATGGGTTCGGATAACTCATTTTTGCCTCATGTCTACAGCTACACCCATAACACCTACAAGAAAGATGAGTTTTCCATATGTATTTTTTATGTAGTAAATTTCAAAATCATATAGTAACTGTGAAAAATTGTATGGAATTACTGGTTGTAAAGTTGGTGTATAAGAAATCTTAACCGATGTTGACGTTCTTATACATGTGATACTCTAGTTCATCAAATGGAGTAAGTTGATAATGTGAAAGGAAGTTCAAGTTGTTCTCATGTAGTTCTTCAATCTTTGTTCTTCCTGCCAAGTTACAATTTTTTTTTTCATTAGCTGAGCTCTTAAACCGATTTTGTTATCTTTAACAGATGCATTCGAGACAATGTATGTTTTTCCCAGTTCCAATTGTTTGTTAAATGTAGTAATGTTTGTGTCATGTAGTGCCGTTGTAACTTGATTACTCTGTTCAACAGTAGTAGAAGTTGAAATTGTTTACAATAAATGCTTGTATAGTAAAAGTTAGAAATTAAAGTAACTGTTACTACTTACGTACCTCTAAATCCATGAGAGCAACATTCTGGTATCTGCTAGTGAAATTACTAGCAATCTTAGGTAGTTGTTTTCTTGCAACGATTATTTTTATAGACCAAGTCTCTGAAGTTGCAATTTGTATGAAAAATTTAACAACCATGTTTTGATATCTATAAATAACAAGAACAATAAGTTAGAGTAAAGATAATTGTATGTATGAATGTAATATTCAAATGTTAACTCTATAGAAGAAATGTAAGGATATTAATATTAATGTAGAAAATGAAGGAATTTCAGCAGGAAAATGTTAAAATTATCAACTGGTAAAGAAAGCAAGTACTAAGCATATTGATGTTGTACAACTACCTATGGATCCTAGATTAAGAACTCCAACAATAGATTATAATTTTAATCTTCAAGATCAAATAAGAATAACATACTTGCAGAGAGGTCCGTGACAACCTCAAAGTCATGTGTTTCCACGTAAAAAATCAAGATGATTTATTCCTGCTTGGTTTAATGAAGATGATGATTGGTTAGAATATAGTAAAAGTAAAAATGCTACATTTTGCTTATACTGTAATATTTTCGGACCAGATAATGGGGAACAATGAGGTGAAGATGCTTTTGTGAAAGAAAGGTTCTCTAATTTTAAAAAGAATGATTGACCTGTAGTTCATGTTGGAGACATCCATAGTGCATACAATCAAAGCCCGTAGCAAACTGTGAAGCCGTGATGAATCAAGAGCAACATATTGAGACAATTTTCTTCAAGTAGTCAAAACAATGCAAATTGAATTTATTTGAATGCATCAATTGATTGGGTTCGAATTCTTTTAGGGCAAAGACATGTTTTTCATGGTCATGATGAGTGTGAAAGTCAAATAATTAAGGTAACTTTCTTGAACAATTGAAGTTTTTAGCTGATCATAATGAAGGAATTAAAGGCACCACTTTGAAAAATGCTCCAAAAATCTACAAACTAACATAACCAAAAATTGGGAAGGTTATTGTGTACTGCAGCTGTTGAAACAATTGATGTTATCATCCAAATATTGCCGATACAATCTTTTCAATTCTAGTTGATGAATCTCAAGATATCTCAGTGAAGGAGCAAATGTGTATTGTTTACGTTATATGGATAAGACGGGACACGTGGTTAAACGTTTTATTGGGATTGATCACATTTCTAGTATTATATATCTATCACTTAAGGAGACTATAGATAAATTATTTTCAAGATATGGGTTAAGTATATTTAAATTGCGAGGTCAGGGTTGTTATGGGGCAAGTAATATGCAAGGTGAGTTCAAAAGTCTCAAAGCACTTATTTTGAAAGAGAATCTAAGTGCCTTTTATGTTCATTGCTTTTCTCATCAACTTCAATTAGCTCTGTAGCCCTAGCAAAGAAGCACAATAATGTCCGATGGCTCTTTAATTTTGTTTCTAGTGTTGTTAATATTGTTGGAGCTTCTTCTAAATATTGTGATATTCTTCGAGAGAAACAAGAAGCCATAATTTATGAAGCACTCATTAATGGTGATTTCAAGTGGACGGGTCATAATCAACAAAGTACTATTGCACATTTTGGTGACGTATGTTTGGGATCGCATTACCGTACATCGATTAGTTTGATTTTGATGTTCTTGCCTATAATTGATATCGTTGAAATGATTTATGTTGATGGATCAACACATGAACAAATTTGTGAGGCTGACAAATTATTACATTCGAAACAATCATTTGAGTTTGTGTTTATTCTAAATTTCATGAGAACCATCTTAGGGATTCCATATGAATTGTCTAATGTATTACAAACAAAATATTAGGATATTGTAAATACCATGAGTTTAGTAACAGTATGTAAACAAAGACTCCAAGAGATGAGGGACAATGAATGGGATTCTTTTTTGGATGAAATAATTTCTTTTTGTCAAAAATACAAAATTGATGTTCCAGATATGGATAGTGTGTTTGTATGCCTATGTCGCTCTCGGGCCAATACTAAAGAAATGACAAATTTTCATCGCTTCCATGTGGATTTATTCTATTCTATCATTGATATGTAACTTCAAGAGTTGAATGATCATTTTTTGAGGTAAGTACATAGTTCCTTTTTTTTGGCATGTTTACGCCCAGATGATTCATTCTCTACTTTTGACAAGGAGAAGTTAATCCGTCTTGCTAAGTATTATCCTAATTTTTTGTCAAAAGTACAGATCATGGCACTTGATGATTAGCTTCAAAACTATATTGTTGAAGTGCGCTCTAACATGGAGTTTGAAAATGCCTGTATAAATAAAAGGAGACATTAACGAAAGTATGTCAAATTTATGTATGGAAATAATCTTGAATTTAGGGTGCATTTGATTATTAATATTTTCCATGAAAAACGTGTTCTTTCTACCTTATTTCCTACTTTTGTACTATTTGATTAACATTTTTTTTCCACAGAAATTATTTTCATAATTTTGGTTACGTGGCCATATTTTCTTTGAAAATAAGGAAAATATTTTTCTCAGAGAGGTGTGGTTTTTATTTTTCAGGTAGTTCACTCTCTCATCTATCCCATCTCTCTTATGTATCTATCAATAAAAAATGGACATGTATAATAATTTTTAGATTAAAAACTAAATCAATTAAATACATTAATAATTTTCATACAAATAAGTTCTAAGCAATTGAATTGCCTAAAATTTATTTTCTTTCCATGTAAACTACGTAAACGCAATCAAACGCACCCTTATAATTTTCAAACAGTGGATAGACCCATTAAAGGTCCAGTGATTGCAATTGCCCCTATTGGACCCTTAATTTTTGACATTGAAAAAAAGCCTACATAATAATAGCCCATAATTTTTAACCCAAACCTAATAATCTCAAGTCTTTGACATTTAAAAAAAAAAAAAGCTCACGTAATTCCAATTTCCCATTTAATCGTACTTGCCTTCTCCCAATTCTCAATCCCCTGCAAACCCCCTGCGATTCCAATTTACAATCACCATATTTTGAAAGAAGGAAAGCAGATTGAAAATGCAAAATTTTGTAATCCATCTCTTCCTTAATATTATTATTTATGATTTGATATTTATTTATGCTTATACAACTTCATCACATCGCAAAACCAAATCATAAAAACATCAAGCCTCGAAATTTTAGGCGAAATTCGGCCGTAAAGAACCAAGGTCAACACATTAAAAGAGGTTACTCGTCCTTGGAAGCATTTGATTCTAGCCCATGAACAAAATTAACAAATTGAGTTTGTATTAGAAAAATTCCAAATACTTATCACCGAATTACACTCAAATTCTTACCCTTGTTTAAGGGAAATCAAAGCATAAAAATCAGAAATGACAGAGGAAGAAAAACAAATACCCACAAGTGAGAAGAATGTTAGTGTTAAAACAAAGAAGGGTACCATATTTTGCTGGAAATATTTCATCGAAAGCGAGTTTGGAAGTAGTGGAAGAAAAAAAAAAGGATTAAGAGACTAACTGGTTTTGAATTTCCTAGAAAATGACTGAAAAGTCGAAGGAACCCGGGAAACATTAATTGCGTATTGGCTTAAAGAATCAATCATCTTGTGATAAACTGATAGAATTCATTTCTAAAAATCTACATTTATAATTTCAATTATTATAAGTTTAGTTTATCTTAAAATATCTATTATTTGCAATCTCAATTCTTGCTATTCATCTTTTAACTTTCTATTTCACTGTTGGTATATTTATGTAAGCTCTGTTTGATTTGTAGGAAGATGTGTTGAGATATTTTAAATGACTATCTCTAATTTTTATTGAAGAAAATATTGAGAAACAAAATCACGCATTGAGGAAATTTTTATTGAAAACAATGTCGAGGCAAGAGAAGAAAGTGCTGAGAATCCTACTGTTGGAAAAAAACGATGAATCAAAGGTAGCAAGTATTGATGAAAATGATTTTCAAGAAAATGATAAGTTAAAGAAAGCAAGTATTAGGCATATTGATGATGCACATCTTCCTACGAATCCTAGATTAAGAATTCCACTAATGGATTACAATGCTAATCTTCGAGATCAAATGAGAACAAAATCTTAGAGAGGTCCGTGACAGCCTCGTAGTTATGTGTTTCCACGTAAAAAATTAAGGTGATTCATTTCTGCTTTGTTTAATGAATATGGTGATTGGTTAGAATAAAGTTTAAGTAAAAATGCCACATTTTGCTTATATTGTTATCTTTCTTGACCAAACAATGGTGAACAAGGAGGTGGTGATGCTTTTGTGAAAGAAGAGTTCCGTAATTTTAAAAAGAAGGATCAACTTGAAGTTCACGTTGGAGATGTCCATAGTGCACACAATGAAACCAAAGCAACTATTAAGCCTTAATGAATCAAGTGCAACATATTGAAACCGTTTTCTTCAAGCAATCAAAACAAGCACGAAGTGCATATCGAATTTGTTTGAATGCATAAATTGATTGTGTTCAACTTCTTTTACGGCAAGGACATGCATTTCATGGTCATGATGAGTGTGAAGTGTAAAATAATCAAGGTAACTTTCTTGAACAATTTAAGTTTTTAGCTGATCATAATGAAGGGATTAAAGCTATCACTATGAAAAATGTTTCAAAAAATCACAAACTAACATCATCAATAATTCAGAAAGATATTGTAAGTGCTGCAGCTATTGAAACAATTTCATCTTTGGAATACTTAAAAGATCTGCCAAGCATTACCTTGGCAAAATTGTTGAAAACACTACAAATACAAGAACAAAGGAGGCTTATGAGGCAAGAAGGACTTGTGGAGGGTGCTTTTCAAGCCAAATGACATAACAACATTGCTGGAAAAAACAAGAAAAATAAGCAGAATAACAACAGTAACCTAGAGATTCTGGAAACAACAAAATAACCAAAGCACCAATACTCAAGTCTTTCCACCTTGCCTTTACTGTAAAAAAAAAAAAAAGTTAGGGCACATGAAAAGGATATGCAAAACTTAAAGGTACAAAAAGAAGTTAAGGCTGCTGAGGATCAACCTCAAGAGAAGCATTTGTTTGTGGTATCATGCTTTGCCACAAATAGCTCTACAGATTTGGCTTATAGACTCTGATGCTTGGACTCTTCGAAATATTTAGAGTATCCGTGTCAGACACGGCATAGGTATGGGTATAGAATATATGTTGGATCTTCCAAATTTCAACCGGACACTTCATCTTTTGTTCACGAAAATATATTTCGAATTACAATCATTGCAAGTGTATGGTTCGTTAACAAATAATAAAGTGGATTTTGAGTCCAAATATCGTCTAACAGAGATTGATTTAGTTTAATTTAAATTATCACAACTTTAACCGAAACAAGAATAATGGGAAGGGTTCGTTTTTGACAAAATTATAGCTAAAATAATCTGCTTATGCAATTATGAGTAAATTAATTAAACTAAATGAAAATTATTCTAAATGCAAATTAATTTGTTTAATAAATGAAAAACGTACTAAGATCTCGAATCCTTATGCAATAATCAATTTTAACCTTAGTTTTACACATGGACAACACAATGGAATTTTGACAAATCAATACTCTTATTTTATTGAACAATCTTTCTTGAATAATGTTAACCCTACTTCAATATATGATCCAACTATATTTCTATAATGGATGCGAATATATAAAAATACATGAATTTTTATAAACACTTAATGATTGACATAGAGTATATCGATATATTTCTATCCCGTATGGACCCTATAACAATTTATATATGTCGAACATATTTTCTTTCTTTCGAATGCATAAAATAAGCCACCAAATTCATACAACTATCGTACACAATAATTGTGGAGAGTAGAAAATAATATAAATGATTCAATATTAACGTGTTTCAATGTCAAGTATATAAAATTAGAGATTAAAAATTATATTACATGGTTCATTGTTCTCCTAATACAAAGAAAACTAGCCTAGCATTTTGTGAAGAAGAAAACAAAAGAAATATTGAAAAACTGACATCACCAAAATAAATCTTGAACTGAATTGTCGTTTTCTTGGAATCGATCTTCATGTTCTTTGCTCTTTTTATGCTCCAAAAGCTCTCAAAAATAAGTTGTCATGCGTTCTGACCAGCTCTAGGTTTTTAAAGGATGCCAAAAATTTGTTTCCTTGAGAGTTTTATTGAAATGAGGAAAACATATTTTTTCTCCATAACTATACTATGCGATCGTATAGTACACTGCATGCGATCGCATAGAACAATGTAATGCACTCCTTAGATTCGTTGAAACTAACCATGTGACCGGTCGCATGTAAGAAGAACTATACGACCGCATGGTTTAAGAAAACTTCAATTCTTTTCGTTTTCTCGTTTCTTCTTCTTCTAACACTTCATTCCTTTGCTAAATTGGTGTTCGACTCTTTTCACATCTTCGTTTCTTCTTCCAGGTCATCCTTTGGCTATTTTTACTTTGGTCCCTAAACTTTAATTTTCTTCCATTTTAATCCCTTTTCTGCTTCTTTTTCCTCAATTCCACCATGTTCATTAATGTTATCCTACAAAACATAATTTATATAGAATTAAGCCATATTCCAATATTTTTGCCAACAATTATCCATGTTTTGTGACCTAAATAAGTGTGTAAAATGTACTTATCAAATCTCCCAAACTTGAACAATTGTTTGTCCTCAAACAAACTGTAGCTTAACTCCAAACATGGTTTGACAACATGTCGTGTCTCAGAATTGGAATTTAACTATCAACCCAATGTATAGTTTCAACATTACAAAATCAATCAACCTCTAGTAGTTACTTGCAAAACTCGATGTATGGGTGTAAACTCATGTAAACATATCAAATTCATAATTGGCTCAACTCCCGACCCATAGTAGTTGAATATTTCTTTTCTTTTCTCGAGAGATACACATCTCCGAAACTTATTCTTTTCACTCAATTTTTTTGGGTAAATCCTAAGTTGAACTTATTTAATTCTACTCCTCACCCTCTCTTAATTTGAATGAGTCTTACTATCACGAGTTTACATTTCAACAAGTCGATATTCTCCTCTATTTTTGACTGCCTCAACCTTTAAGACTAAATTAAACTACTTGTCTCGTATCAAAGGTATAGTTCTATCAATCAAATGTTTTGGGGCTTAATCAATGTAATTTTGCTTTTTTATTTTTCCAAATATCTTCTCATTTGCTTTCTATATAACCTTGTAGCTATCTTTAGGCCAATGACTCCCAAATCAGATGACCACAGGACATCATGCTTTAAAACCTTACAAACATATTCACTCGAGTTATACATGCGAAAAGATGATTTTATTCACACATAAACTCATGTTATGCTCCTTTTTTTTTAGACATTCAGTCTCTAAAACAAATCCACTAACTTGAGATTTTCACCTCATCTTCGTCTCATTAGCTTTAGACAATCCATATAATAAGAATTTCATGTACGGAATCCTTACTCATCTCAACGTTCCATTGTAACAGCTCAACCACCTCCAAACTACTCTATAATTGGATTATGGATTAAGACAATAAAGATTATTCGGGTTTAACTTACTATGTTCAACTCTTCTCTAAGTAATGAGTCAAATCACTTGCTTAATGTGTAAAACATGAGTGTCGTGCACAAGGAATGTCAAGTTTCACATAAACAAGTATTGGCTAATCTAATCATGCAATATTTCTACCATTCATAGTTCATATTTATTCCAATATTCAACATCATTGCTGGCAAGATCATCAAACACACACAAGCACATAAAATAAAATAAAAAATACTAAAAAGAACTTAAATAAAAACTACAAATGTTTTTTTCACACAAAAAGCGATAAATTTCACAAAAATATTAATGAATAACCATGATGTCATGAAAATTCTTCTATTATTCTGCCACCCCCCAAACTTATACAATACGTTGTCCTTAATGTGTAGCAAGTTTAGTGAAATACAGAAGTTTAGGACAAAAACAAAATGAGGTACCAAAATAAAGGTGACAAATACTCCCATGATCAATATGTATGTGCCGATGAGGATGGTGGGGAGAAAAGTAGAGCCAGATGCGGCACCTGCAGAAGGTGGAGGCAGTCGTACAAGAATCGACCGCATCAACTCGGACGGTTGGGCGAGCTCGATCTGGAACCTCTCATCATGCCAAACCCAGGTCAAGCTTTCCATGCATGCCTTGAAATAGTGTCACCTGCACCTAGACCTTAGTCTCAAGACTGCCTAATTAGTCGTACATCTCGTTAGCCCTCAGTTGTATAATATCA